>JABTTQ020000095.1:0-268233 GCA_016081115.2 Rehmannia glutinosa | reverse complement strand
CAGTATGCTTCGTTCGAAGTTACGTAATTGCTAATGTTATAGCTTTGATACATTCTATGGACACTTCTGAGAACATCGATCATGAATGTTCTTAGATATTAGCGTATGAATTTGAGCTCGGAAGAAAAAAGCTGGAAAGAACAAGCGTACCCAGGGCAATTACTGCTATTGTTGGTGAATCAAGAAGGCCCCGAATCGAAGAAGCCGTTGACCGAGGAGAGATTGCTCTATGGTGAAAAGATTGACAAGTTCTTGATAAGAACTGAAAGCAAGGTGAATAAATCCAGCAAAACCATTTTCGACCTCCCGAATCAATGGAGGGGCCAGGACCCCTGAAAGTTGATCACGGGCCCGAATATCGGAAAGTTGAAGAAAGCGAGGGATTCAGTGGCTTGTGTTGGGATGGAGACAACCATGACATTTGTTGTTGGTACATCCACATCCACCTACAGTCGACAAATATAGAAATGAAAGAGAAGCAAAGGTCTTGAAGGCAGAAACGAAAGAATAAAAATGCGTATTGTTGCGAGCTAGACACGACAAATATAATGAACTAAGCGAGTCAAATAACGATTAAGTATTCTCGATGTCTGAAGAAGCGGCTTTGATATGCCTCATGGCGAAAACGAAGATTAGAGTGCAACAACAATACCATTACAGTCCGATGATAATGATAGTGACAAACAACATCACGCAGCTGATCTTTATGATTCATTATTTAAGTATTAAGATTTTGAGCATGTAAAAAACCTCATACACACTTCTAAATGAAGCTTATCCGGCTGAAAGCGAACTCACGGTGACTAAGTGATTCTCTGAAGTCATTATAGCTGGCAAGAGCAGTGAGAAGTACAGAGACCATTGGAATTGGCCATTTTAGCTGCAATAAAAATAGGGAAAAAGATAAAAAATGTGATTGCATTATTCAACAAAAGGCATCTAAATCCGCTTTGAATAAACTTATAATGATTCAGGAAGAAAGTGGAGAATAAGGCAAGCATTGGATTTAATTCGCTGTCGTACGAAGCTCTAAGAGTGGTATTGAAAAAGGATCCTCAAGTAATGAAGCGATCCAAAAAATCAAGCGCCCATATAATACCAACTCACCTTTACTCAAAAATATAATCACAACCATCGCCTGGCATGAATGTCTGAAAGGAAAAATGGCAGTGATATCTGAAGGGGACAAGCTGACAAAATCCGGAGAAGAGTCGTGGCGGACTCAAGACAAAATACTGCATAAAATCAGAGTAGAGCTACGAAAGCCCCAAAGGAAATTTCAGCGAAAATCATATGATGGGAATGGTAAAATTATCCTAGTGTTGATTAAGAGAAATGACGAATGAGATATCGGCCAAATCTAAGGGATACACGCTTTAAATGACAAAGACACCGGTTCAAAAATGGTCATTCCCAAAGCGAAAATTTATATTGAAGCACTATATGCACCCAAGCATAAAACTGATATGCAAAGAAGTTTCCTATTATCCCCGAAAGCAAATACTACCAAAGCTCACACCGCAGTATCTGAAAAAAGGCCGATTGTATGATCTAAATTTGACCATTATGATTATGGAGGCCCGATAGGTGACAACCTCTTGAAGTCGAACCATTTGGCTATAGGTTGATTGGATTACTTATAGTCGTAACCGCCAGGACCGTTACAAGTATCGTTTACCAAAAATTAATTTTTCTTGATTGCCAGGGTTCGAAAAAGAGAGGCAAGCGAGTGCGAGCTTTGGTACATGGATAGTGGTTATTCGACATAGCTACGACGAGCAACAAGAAGAATCTTTCAAAAAGTTCAAGAATAAAAGACATAAGAAATCGTATTTGGAGAAATGACTCTAGAAGATCAAAAGTACATGATCCATCAAGAAGAATGGGTAGAGATCCGCAAATATAGCATATGTTGAAGGTCTCAACTTGATTTCTTGAGCATCAATTGTTCGATCACTAAATACAAATAGATCTAAGCGATCATCCTTAAAGAATAAGATCGATAGTAGGAGTGATAAGTTGACCACAAGTCATCTCGATGAAGCTTAATAAATAAATAATTATTATGCACACAATTGACGAGAAAAATAAAACAAAAACACTCACAACCAAATTTGTGATTTTATTAAACTAAGAAAAACAATTAAAAAGACAAAATCAAATAACTGCGATTAAACTTGGAGAAAAAGATATGGAAGAAAGTCTAAATTTTGGAATGCGTCTCGTCATTTTTATAAGCGATACCATTAATTGATCATGCGGTTAACAAATACCAGCAAAACATATAACGAGCGCGAATCACGATGGCTGGGCGTGATTAGCTGATTAAGTACATCGACATAATTTGTTGTTTTCATTAAGCGAAAGTTAGATGTCATCCTACGATTAAGTATCGACTTGCAGATAAATTTAGTCGAGGTAATATCTTATAAGTCTCAATTATTCCCTCGAAAGCAATCAAAGATTGATCTAACAAATAGTGTGAAATAAGTAATTCATTCCAGGAAAAACAAATCAATTGAAGTCCCATTATTCATTGCTTGTTTGTTTGAATGAAATCATCTTAATCCACAGAACAAGGAAATTAGTTCATCTTGGGGTTAGGATCATAATCTCAATTGAAGAAAAAGCAATCATAAACATTATCATGCAACAATAATAATCACCCAACAATTGAAATCGAGATAAAGATATGAAGAAATGTTATGCTTTGATTAATATAACCGCTAATGGGAACAATAATCGATGATGAAATGGAAGAAAAACAAATGTATTAAGCTAGCTTTAGATGTTAGATAAATGTTTTTTATCAAAGATTTTGATGATTCATTTAAATGAGTTTTATACTAAAACAATGTTTATAAATGTTGTCAAGCAATCCCAGGTGATTTAAAATGTTTTACTAATTTTTTGGAGTATTTCTTGAAGTTTATTTTTGTGAAAATCGGACAACATTTCAAGTTGGAAGTGTGCGTCCGGAGCAAGCGGTCGACCGATGCAGGAAGCGAACAAATTGAAGCAGAACCTCCGGACTTGGGAAATTGTGAAAGGGGACAGTCGGAAGGAAGAGGCCCGACCGGTCGGACCCGTGTCGGTCGACCCTACTCCCGAATGGTACCTGGATGTGTAATTACCTCGAGTTCAAAATTTTCTATGAAGCATTTGGTCATGGCGAAAGCCTTAATCTTTTGTGAGAAAAGAATTTATGCAGGTGGAAACTCCATATCAGCCAAGATTGCTTTTTCATATTTATCTGTCTTCGTCTGTGATCCCTGCTGTGACAAAAGTAGAAGAGGGCTTATGTTTGTGAAGACTCTCACATAAATAGAGGTGATTGAAGCAAGCAAAGAACCATACAACAAATACACAACAATCACATAAAATTTATTTAAACTTTTCATAATGTATTCTTGTTGTATTTATAGCTTTAAGTATTTCTTTTTATATAAAATTAAGAAAACGATTCTTGATTACACACCTTTTCAAAAATTATATTCATTATCAATTGTAATCTTGAAGTTTAGATTCATCATTGCTGCAAGATATCCTTGTGAGTATTCTTTAATAGTAAAAACACACTTGGGTAATCCGATTGTTAGAATTGAAGAAGATTGTGGTAATCTTCTTATTGAAGGATTTAGTCTTTCTTTGAGAGTGTTGAAGAATTTGGTATTCTTGAGTTGGTGTATTATCTTGCAAAGGTGCCGTTGAAGGTGGTAATCTTCAAGGAGAGATTGTGGTAATCTCAAGAGGGTGTTAGGAATTGTGGTAATCTTCAAAGGTGATGTTCATAATAGTTTTGTGGTAATTATTAATAAAATCTTTTCTTATTGAAATCACATCAGGAATCTTTAAGTGATAGAGAATTAGGCCACACAAGTGGTTGAACCTCTATAAATGCAAAGGCGTGTTGTTTTATTTCGCACCTTTATTCTTGTCTTTGATTGATCATTCAAAAAAGGGCTAATTGCGAAAAATGGCATAATCTATTCTGCGTCCTACAGATTATCACTGAAACGCGGGTAACAAGTGGTATCAAGTGAGAACTCTTTGGTAGCTCGTTAAGTAAGAAAAGATCCGCCCAGCTACGAAGCAGGCTTCTCTACCAACCGACGCATCATTATGGAGCCGCCTCTTTTTAGAGCTCAACAATTATGCATTTGGAAGGATCAAATGGAATCGCTGCTTACGATTGTGGGTTGATATTTGGGCGTAGTTATAAGCGGAGTATCGCTGATATGAAGAAAAAGGAGGAAGCGACATTCAAATTCCCTAATACTCGAGTTATGATGATGAAGACAAGAAAATATTCTCATTAAGCAGTAAAGCTCTTAATATTTCTTCATTTGTTCTCTTCACCATTACGGAATATAATCGTATTAGAGGTATACGATCGCGACTCATGAAATTTGAAAAATTAAAACTATCTATGAAGGCGCAGAAAGAGTTCAAACAAAATTTAAGCGGCGTGTATTAAAGATTTTAAGAAAATTTCACTGTCTTTCGGTGAAGGATTTTCAAAAATGGTTGAAAAGTACAAGCAAATATTGTAAATTCTTTGTGGGCACTCAGGGAAAAGTCATTTGGGAAGAAGGCAAGATTACCCAGTTTTAAATGTTCTTGACTCTTGATGCAAAGAAAAGGTGTGGTATCATGGAAGCTCGAAAATTTAGAAACTCTAAATTTTGATGAAACAATAAATCTTATCTGTCTATAAAACATATGCAAATGAAAGAGTAATTCAAGCATCCACTTTCCCGATAGGATTTTCATGTAACCCGGATGAGCTTAGCACAACCGGAGTGATGAAGAAAGCCGAGAGGCAATGTCACAATGGGAATCGAAGAAGAAAATGAGTGCAATACAATCCATATAACCTTTTAGTAATAAATTGCATGATAATTATGATGAATTACAAAATGATTTTGATGAGCTTCAAATGAATTGAAACTTTTATGCTAAATCCTGAAAAATTTGAAAGGAATTCCACACCATGACAAATGAAAAGGATAGTTTACATCTTGTATGAATATATTTAGTCTTCATGTGTTATACTTAGTAAGAGTTAGAATTCTTGAAGAAGAAAATAGTACTACAGTTAAGGATATTGATTGCATGAAAAATGATATGTTGAAGTTTAGCAGTACCGATAAAATGACCAAATTAGCGATGTTAAGCGTTGTGATCATTTGAAACTGGAACCGGTTATAGCTTTAATATTATTAATATTAAGAAAAAGAACCGAAGTCCACTATGCTGTAGTGCGTTATCTTCACAGAAGCTGACTTCGTACTTCTATTGTGTAAGTAGGTGGTCACATGACTGTCTCGCATCGGGTTAAAAATAGTTACAGTATTGTGGAGACTGCAAGAAATCACCAAGTGTTAATCTGAGACTGTGAAAGGTACCACAAGAAAATTTTTATGTTAGGTACTCGGTATGATAAAAATCAAAAAGTTTTAAAATTGTCATATAATGAATAACAGCGATGTGCCGTATGATCGAGCGAAGAATCTTATGAAGCAAAGAGAAGGTATAATCAACGATGGAGAAGATACGACCGCCCGGCAATGGCGGAGTGGTAACTCTTATTCTCTTCTTGAAATATACATTGTCTTTTATAATTATTGCACATTTTCATGTCTTTAATTTTTGTATTGATTGTCAAAATTCATTATAAAATTATTTCTTAAAAATGAGTCTCAATTTTATATTCTCGGTTTCAAATTTCAAAAAGAACATATGAATTTTCAATAAAACGCTTGTATTTATCAAACTTTTATTTGATTACATTAAATAGCATAGTATGTGATGCTTATTTCCCGCTTCTATGTTGTTCAATATTGTGTAATATATTATTCGATATTCGCATGCTCTTTGTGCAAGATATTTTGTCGAGTTACTGCGGAAATATTTTGGTATTAAAGGACAAATGTCGTAGACTCATCCGTTGCCATCTAAATCGTAAATTAACCGAAGATTGCTGAAGAGCGTGGTTGACAAATAAATTCAGTATGTTTATCAACTTTCATTATTCTTATAGACTAGAAATTCTTCATGCCTTATGCACATATATAAATTTAAAAACTATCCCAACGAATCTCATTAAAGTGTCGTTTAAAGAAATTTTCAAATATTTGAAAAATGACAGCTACTTATGGCTTGTTTTATCCAAGTTTTTAAAAGCGTTAAATATTTTCGGGATAACAAGTCCGGTGAATATAATTTTTCAAAATTCGGTTGTTCTGTCGAACTAAATACATTGAGATTCTCATTTTAAAGGTGCGTTTAGTAAGCAAAAATTTGAGATGTGTTTAATTAAGTCTCAAAGATAACTTCATGACGGTGTTTTTAATCGTTAACCGTAAGTGTTTTACCTCATTCCCCGACTTGTTTGAGCGCAATGTGTTAAATGAGGTCTATGTTTACAGTTGCATGGTTTTAAAACTTAGGGAGTGAAAAATCGGATTTTTTTAGTTGCAAAAATTGACAAAGCAGGCTGGTATTATTTGTGTGTCGAGAGAGAGTCGACCATGTTCGAGCACGGTTTCCCTACCGTCGACGGTCGCCTAAGCAATTTGAGATTAAAATTGCTTATGTCCTTCATTTATTACGATCATTTTCTTCAGCTTCGAACGTTTGCATTTTTCACTGATTAAAGCTCAAAATAATTTTCTCCTTATAATCTATATTTTTTGAGTTTTATGTAACTATTTCATCATATCATCGGCTTTCGATTAATTGGTAAAAATTTCTCTTTTAATCTCAATTGGGTTGAACCGCCCCGAGAATGTGCTTATATCTTTAACTTTATTTTGATGAATTTTTTGTATTAGTGTAGTGTATATGTTGATTGTTGATGGATGAATGTTATAACTAAATTTGGTGATTAAATTTTTTGGCTTAAAGTAAATACAGGCGTTATATCTCTTATTTTAGTCGATGCATAAGTGTTAGGCAAATATTTACATGAAAAATTAAATACACCCTCATTAATTATAACTTTTATTTGAAAAATCTTATAGATTTATAGAGATGCGTCATTTCTCGATCCATTGAGCTTTTGCAAATCAAATGATCAATTTTTCCCTTTTTATTTGGAGATTTAAGCTTCTGTTTTCAAAGCATTTCGATAAATGGGGCCAAATTAGCACTTTGATATAAATGTATGATGTTTTTATGGTGCTAACATTATTTTTGATGATTCGAAGGGGAGAAAGCGGGGAAAAAAGCATTTCATATGCTCAAAGAAGTAAAAAATAGCTCCGAAAAGCTATAAGCTAGAGTTGTTAAGCCAAAAAGCTATGAATAATGCTTAGTCCATGTGATGTGTGCCGAGCACATGCTTAATTAGTGATGTCTTTGTGGCCCAGAGGCTTTAAGCTCATGAAGTAAGCTTTTAGCTTGTAGTTGTTCTTACCGCTTATTTTGTTATGCGTATTGATAGAGGCTGTGCAAAAATGTCTTTGAAAAATCTTTGCTCCTATCCTTGTGTATTTTTACTTATGTTAATCTTGCTTATAATAGGATTGATGTTTATGCACGAAAATATGTTTCATTTTAAAATCGAAACTTCCTAAAATTGTATTGGTTGTAATCATCAAGGGGAGTTTGTTAGATAAATGTTTTTGTCAATTTGATGATTTTGTTTAAATGAGTTTTTATACCAAAACAATGTTTATAAATGTTGTCCAAATAATCTCAATTGATTTAAAAATACTTTTACTAATTTTTGGAGTATTTCTTGAAGTTTTATTTTTGACAAAAGCTCCGGACAACATTTCAAGTTTGGGAGTCGTAGGTCGAGCAAGCGGTCGTCGGTACAGAGAATAGACAAGTGAAGCGAAACCTCGAGACTTGGGGAATTGTGAAGAGGGGGACAGTCGAGGAAGGGCCGACGATCCGGACCACTAGGGCGAGCCGGTCGGACCCCATGGCCAGAGTGAAGCCCGCATAAGATGGTACAGGAATCTGCCCCATTTTCTCCAGCGTTCAAAATTTTCTATGAAGCGGCTTAGTCGCTATGTAATCTTTTGACGAAATTTGTACCCGTTGAAGCTAAGTATCGGCCAAAATTTGCTTTTCATTTTTATCTGATATTTACTGCGAGCATGATCTCTTTTTGTAGACAAAAATGAAGAAGGAGGAGCACATGTTTGTGAAGACTCTCTATAAATAGGATAATTTGTGACACGAGCAAGAACCATACAAGCAAATACACAACAATAAAATCACAAAATTTATTTAAGCTTTCATAATCGGCAATGCTTGTTGTATTTATAGCCTAAGTATTTCAACTTTTAACATCTTGAAGTGCAGGCAGTTCTCCAGTTACTTGCACTTTCAAGGGTAACTTGTTATTCATTATGATTGTAATCTTGAGTTTTGGGTTCATCATTCAACACAGAGATATCCTTTGTGAGTGTTAGCATGGTAAACAGCGGGTGTCCCCAGGTGTAGATGCGAAGATTGTGGTCATCTTGTGCAGAAGTTGGTGCTCTTTGAGGTGTTGAAGAATTTGTGTTGTATATCCCAGGGAGTGTAAGTAAGGTTAGAAGGGGTTGAATAAACCATTACTAGCACCGATTTTAGTCCTTTTAAGAATTATTACGAGTTAATACCATGACTAACTCCTTGAGGGACAACTAAGTTAGTTAATCGTGAGAGTTAACTTCGCTCAGCAGTTCGATAGAAGTATTGATAGAATAACTTTCGATTCTTTAGTTTAAACACTTAACTTGGTTGTGAAAAGTTTTTCGCGGGAAGACTTACCTTGAATTTGATTGCTTTGTTTTAACACTTGATTTTGCTTGCCAGTTATTTTTATGGGTTGGATAGCAAATTATCGGCAAATATAAATATTATTATTGCAGAATATAAATATCTTAAAATGTAAATGACCTGTGATAAGTTTTATAGAGTTCGAAAGATGGGATGAATTCTCTGCTCCTCTCACTCCAACTCACAGATGAATCACTAAGTAATGATCGAGGAATCTGATGGTTATCGATCTAAAACAAGTATTGATCGCGGTGACTTGCTCTTGGGCTTCGATGCGGAGATGCCGATGTGCGATTGTCTGCGTCGGCTGAACCTTGGCGAAGCGTGCTGCCGCTGCATGACTCACTTTCTCCAAGCTTCTTGGATTTGATCGCGAAGCCCTCCAATAACTTGAATTGATTAGGCGAACCTTCCTCTGATCTCATCCAAAAAGTAAACCCGCTTTTGATTCTTCAAGAAGTTTACTCTTCAACCGATTTGGAGGATTATCTTTCCTTGAGCTTGGTGTTGGATCGATTTCCTTGAGATTTAGGCTTGTGGATTTTCTTGAATAACTTGAGAATATTTTTATAGGAATTCTGATTTGAATAATGCTTGATTACCGGTGTGCAAATTAAATCTTTTCTTAATGTGATTATCGGCCTTTTATAGTGAACTTTCAAAATGCAGATTGAAGAGATAAAGGTGATTTTTCAAAATCACTTATATTAGATAGCTTATCTTTTCTTGAATGCCAGTCTTGAGATGTGAAGCATTTACGTATTAAATGAATGTCTGACTTACCAGGTTAAACCACAGTGCAGTGCTTAAGACTGGTTTATTAAACATGACTTTTGGGGTGAGCACTTTAAGGCGTAAGCGACATGGAAGTATTATATTTAAATAATATTCTTGACTTTTGTCGTGAGATTCTTTTGATTAATTCCTCTTTGCAATTGCATTTTCCCGAGTGGCTTGAAGTCTTCTCAATGATTGAAGCTCATCATCACTTGACTTGTAACATGCTTTGGTTAACACTTGACTTTTCACACAGTTGTCCACTTAGTTGTTATGTCTTCGGCCGAGTCCTTGATCTTATTCTTAGCCTTACTCGGATGTTCCCTCGTGAGTCTTCACTTCCTGCTTGATTGACTTAACTGTATTCAGGCATAAGTGACTTGACTAAACATACATTACTATCATTGCAGTAAAATTACAGAAAATGGGGTGCCAGTAATCCAATCTAAGTTTTACATGGCATTCATCAAAATCTACAAAAATAATTTCCCATGATGTGCTTCAAGATTGAAGATTGTGGTAATTTTCACATGGTGCGTTGAATTGTGGTGTCTTCAAGGGAGATTATATTAATCTCCAAAGAAGTGGTGTTAGAAGATTGTGGTAATCTTGAAGGTGATGTTGTAATAGTTTGGTAATTATTAATAAAATCTTTTCTTTTGAGAAATCCATCCAGGAATATTGGGGTGGTAGAGGACTAAGAGCCTGCTAGGTGGGTAGAACCTCATAAATCGAGGCGTGTTGTTTATTTCCGCACCTTTATTCTTGTCTTTGATTGATCATTCGAAAAAAGTGATCTTGAAAAATGGTATGTCATTCACCCTCTAAATTATCGTATTAGCAGACTAACACTGAGAGTCCTATGAGTGGAAAACCAAAACACGAATAAAAATGCGAATTTTGTGTTAAGCAAGTCGGCGTCTTGCCTTGCGCACTGCACTCTGCTGCGCCTAAGGCAGCGTTGTTGCGGACCCCAGATGCGCGTCAGGTGCGCTGTGCTTGTGACAGCGCTCTCATAATGTCATAATTTTCTTTCGTCTCTTATGAATTGTAGCTCCTGCCCAGCTTTCCATAGTCACTTTGATGAATTGATATATTTTCTAGAGAGAGTTATAGCCAAATTACTAAAGCGTGTCATTTTAATCTAATCAGCAGTTTCCCGCTTTCACGTGATTTAACTCATCCAAACATCTTAGGTTGCATTTAGTGTCGAGAAATAGACATGGAGACTCTCTTATCTTTCTAATGGCATAAGAATCCGGTCAATCTAATGTCGGATGAAAAGTTATGTTCCAATACAAAAGTGCATGATTCGCGCGAAATGACGCACAGCGTTTGCTTGCTCATGCGTGGTTTCATCAAATCCTGAAAACGACAAAATAATTCAACGTAACACTAAAACATGCAAATACAAACAAAACAACGCTAAAAATATGTATAAATCATCCGCACAAAACACACACAAAAACATGCAAAATATCGGCGACTCTGTAATGAGTTATAATGTAAGGATTGACATGGGTGTTTGCGAATCGAGTGTTGAATCAAAGAAATTATGCTACAAGGATGTGGGAAAAACATGTATGCATGGATTTGTCATTATTCCACATAAGCACATGTCACGCTGGCAAAGAATACGACCCGAAATCAAGTTGGTTGTAGCCGCAAGAACATAAAGTCGCTGAATTTAAAGACGATGACAAACTGCGAGGTAAATCTTGTGGAAAGGCTACACATTTCGAGTATACAAGAGAAGCATTTGTGATGCCTTGCCAAATGGAAAGCAAATAAAGTCTTCTTTCAAGAACAAACCAAGTCCTTCTTCAACTTGAGATATTGTTTATTGCATATGGATTTATTTTAGTGTATTGAACCGGTGGCATTAATGGGAAAAAATACCTTTTAGTGGTGGTGGTGATTATTCAAGATACCGCATGGACTATCTTTATGTATAAAGAAAACTATTGTAGAAACTCCTCGGTGATGAGAAGAGTTCAAAATGGGAAGAGTCAAACGTTATAAAGATATGATCACGGCGGAGGAGTAGGTTTGTCAGTAGGATTATAACTCGGTATTGCATAAAATGGTATTGCTCATGAGTTGTCAGTACATAAGAACTCATGACAAAATGGGTAGGTGAAAGAAGAATAGAACTCTCCAAGGGCGCAAGGACCATGTAGGCGAAGGCTGGATTACCCACGAATTTTGGGTTGGCCGTTAATCTTTAACACATTTGCTAAGTGGCAGTTAATATGTAATCCCGGCAGAGCCAATTTGTCGAAGCCATATGAAATTTGAGGCCAGAGAGAGCAAATGTTGGATATCTTCATATCTTTGGATGTAAGTGCTTCATTCTCCCAGCAATGGCAAGTACAGCACGAAAGCTTTTGATCTTTAAAGGCGATGAAGGTATCTTTTAGGATATAGAATTTGAGAGTAAGCACTTTAGAGTATTGACAGAAGATTATGGTTATGAAGAGTCCCCCTCCGTGTGGTTTTGATGAACTAATGTCAATGGAGAAGACATATATGAGTTAGGCAATGATGAATGTTGACATTGAAGAAGTTCCTATATTGACGCAGAAATAAGAAGACTCAATCTAACGAGATAGAGATAGTTGAATCTCGAGATAATTGGAAAATCTGCTGTTGAATAGTGATGAGATACATTGGGAGCAAGCTTAGACATCAGAGCCATTGTTGAATCAGTGTGACTTACTCTATTGGATATAAGATGGTTGGGGAGATATCTCTAGAGCTTATCATTGCGGATGTTGAAGATAGTAAGAACCATTATCAGGCTTCAAACATGAAGTACATGTTAAGTATTTTGTGTTTTTGTTAGTATTTTGTGTGGTTATTACTGGTTTTCATGTCACATATTTTTCATAGTATATTTGTATTTTTGTTTGTGTGTTTGCATGTTTTTGTTGTTGAGTATTTTTTTGTGTGTATGTTTGTTTTTTGGTGAAAAGTATAGGTAGAGCAGAAGAAGAAAGCAGCGAAGAGTGGGCTAAGAAGAAGTGAAAGAAGGAAGAAACACGACAAGCGATCGTTGATAGTTATTCGTAAACAAAAAAAAAAAAGTAAAGGCATTTGTTTCTGGTTGTTCCACAACAAAATGTCGTTAAGTATTTGAAAAAGTAAAGAACATCCGTTCCTGATGATTTCCCGAAAAGGCTCTGGTTGTTCGATGACCATTCCTACGGCGGTAGCGAAGTGGCATGGATGGAAGTAATAGTTAGCGATCGTGACGTATAAATCATGATTTAATCGATTTTAAGTAGACTTCTTTTAGGATTTGGACTCTTCCAAGTTGTTAGAGCACTTTGAAAACATATTTAGGGAAATCTGAGCTTTAGATGCTCATCGATTATTAGATACAAAATTTGGTCTCTGTTACTTCTCTCTGCTTTCCGTTGGTTTGCAGGTTCTCTTGGAGATCTCTCTACAAACGAAAAAGTATAATTCCTTCTCCACCTTTATTGCCTCTATTTGATTTTAATTGTTTAAGTGATGATGTTTATGATTTTTATCCTCTTGTTTAATTGAATTAATGAATTCTGCTCCATGATTAATTTCTTTGTTATGAAAGTTGAGATGATTTGATTCAAACAAACAAGCATGAGTATTGACTAATTGATTTGCTTTCCTGATAAATTGTTTTACTTATGAAATTAATTGGTTGTGACTACTTGATTGTTTGAAAATAATTGAGATCGAGAAGATATTATTCCTGGGTAAATATTTTAGGGAGTTAGATATTAATTAGAGATGTAATTGTCTAACTTGAAGCTTAATGAAAATAGCAAATAATGTTAGGATAACCACCAATACGGCAGATACGTGAGTTATCGGATCTAGGCCTTATTTTTTACATGTTTGTTATATTTATGTACCGCATGATCAATTAGTTGATGATACTGTAGCAGGATTTGAAGGGTGATTAGAAATCACAGACTTTCATCCGTATCTTTTCTCCAATTTTTAATCGTGTTTAGTTTTAATTTATCTTTTATATTGTTTTCCTTTAGTTTATTAAAATGCAAATCTGATTAAGAAGTGTTTAGGATTACTTTTTGTTTATTGTGAAATATAATAATTGTTTGTCGGCTAAGTATTCTTGAGAGACAACTTATGGTGTACTACTACATGATTCATCTTGTTCTCTTGCGAGGATTGCTAGATTTATTAGGTGTTTAAGCGATTAAGACAATTCGGCTTGTTTCATTTCTCAAATGAAACTAAGATGTGTTGTAATCGTTTGGATGACACCGTTTGGATTCTTCATTATGCAATAAAGTTGAATCGATTTGAAAGGAAGCTGAGGATTTTGGAATTAGTTCAAGAGGCATACCCACGAAAATGTTATTGGTAGTAGTGGGTATTTAGAAGCAAGATGAATGAAGAAGGATGTGTAGTAAACAAAAAGCGAAGATTGGTAGCCTAATTATTGCGAAGGAGGCATATATTTTGATGAAACCCTTTGCACATGTTGCGAATTGGAAGAAATTAGGATGTTTCTTGCCTATGTTGCATACAAAGAACACTATTTATCAAATGGATGTGAAGGAGTGTATTATTTTTGAATTAACTTTTTGGAAGAAAGAAGTACATCACGAACATCAGGTTTTGAGCAGAAAACGTAGAATAAAAATGCAAGCTCAAGAAAGCTTTGTTTTGATTGAAATAAGCACCTAGAGCATGGTATGATACATTGTCGAGTTTAACGTGACAATGGATTCACAGAAAAGCGATGTTGATTGGGCGCTCTTGAGAATTCAAGATGGAAATAGTATACTTCTTGTTGAGTATATGTGGATGACATCATTTTTGGATCACTTGAAACAAGAGTTGTGTGATAAATTCTCCAAATCTCATGCAAAGAGAAATTTGAATGAGTATGATAGAGGTGACTTTAGCTGTAGGTCTTCGTCGAAGCAAATGAAGGATGGAACCTTAATAAGTCAAACCAAATATACTAAATTTAATGAAAATTTGGTATGGAAGAAGAAGTCGTCTGTGAAGATTCCCACATGGAATACATAAGAAATCCCGAATGGAAATGGATGCATATGGCAAAGTTGTAGATCAAACCAAATATAGAGCCACTTATTGGATCATTGCTGTTACTTGAGAAATGGAGCCGGACATCACATTTGTTGTAGGTGTATGTGCAGTTGCAATCTGCGCCAAAGGAAAGTCACTGATTGTACCCAGGCCTAAAGTATTTGAAGGGATGCCAAAAGTTGGCTTATGGTATCAGATGGAGAGAGTTCAAGCTAGTTGGCTACTCGGACTACATATGTTGGATGTAGAGTGGACATGAAAAATACGCCAGTGCACATCAAATGTCTTGGAAATAGGTTTCTTGAATTTGAGAAAGAAACAAATTCAACGCTATATCCCGCGATTGAAGTGGGATATATGATTATGACATTTATTGTGCCCAAGTCTTATGGATAGAACCTTATTTGAGAACTATGATATAGAGGAAAAGGAGATTTCAATTATGTGTGATAACCGCGGAAGTCTTTATTGCGATTACTAAAAATCAGTGTGCATTAAGACCAAGAACAGTGATGTCGAATATCATTTTTATAGAAGATCATGTTGAAAAAGAAAAGACATCACTTTGGAATACACATCAATTGATAAATGATTGGTTTGATATATTAAACAGTGGGTGTTGTAGTCGAGGTTTGAAGGCAAAGTGGCTGGATTGATTTAGGCGAGTTAGGAGAGTTGAGAAGACTTAATCGGCTGATCGAAAGAAGTATTGAAATCGACAAACATTCATTTTTAGCAAGTGAGACAGCCAAGACGGCTAGTCGTTGCTCCGATTAGCTAGACATTTGAGTGCTTATTAAGTGAAGAGAATCGAAGTGAATCGACATGAAGATAGGTAGGTATTTGTGAGCTAAAGGACAAAACGCGTTCGTTTTCTATGGCGAGAATGTTACAGAAGCGACATCGTGACGCCAGGTGCCGATGCAAAAAGCTTGTACGTTTTACCGTGATTGGATATAAATGTTGTTGCATTTATTGTGGAAATTAAGCGATTTGAGACCACGATCTGACCGTTGATCAAATTTCAACAGCTTTTTGGTTCAAAACCATCCTCACATCCCTTATATAGAAAAATTTATTTTCTCTCTCATCACAACTCTCATTCTCTCAAGCAAGAAGAAAGTTTTTACTCTTGCAACTAAAATCTGGCTTTCATTCATTAAATGTCTTGATTCTAGCTTCGAAATGGCACGACATATGATTTCATGAAGATGGGCTGGGAAAAAATCCACCACAGACTACGATGGATTTCAAAGGGCTTGGTCAAGCAAAGTGGACAAGCCTTGTCAAGGTACTGAGAAACTCAAAAAATGCGGTCTCGGAGTTTTCGCATACATCTTCCAGAGGAAGGTGGTGATATTATATGACATTCCGGAATCGTAGCAATGAGATTAAGCTAAGCCGGTTCCTGGCAGAAGGATAGCGAGAAGGACATTAACTTTATTCTTTTGCATGAAGAATTGCAAATCGAGCGCTCTTGCAAAACTGTCTACCACGGCCGAAATGGGTGATTAAGGAGGACTACCCAGAGATTGTGGGCGTGGTGGCAAAATGTAGACATAAAAATTCGGGAACCTTCAATGAGTTGTCTGAGACTAAATTTATATTATGGCTACTATCATGGAGGAAGAAGGTGGTAAGTACAGATTCATCTTTGGCAAGTTGTTCTGAACATGATGAACAAAGCCATCGATGAAGTTATGGCGTGTTTGAAGTTATATTTGGATATGGCACGGTGATAGGTCGTAGCCGGTGATAGGTCACACGATGGAGGTGAAGGGCATTCCTCTCATGAATGGAAACCGCGCCCGCGTGAGCAAAGAAAATGTTTGAGGCAAGCTATCAATTTGCCCACGAATAGCAGCTCATGCCGGGAGAGGGCGTCTGGCGAGGAGAATCGATTGACCGCGTCACGAGGAGACCACGTCGCGTGGCGGCAAGGCCCATCTCCCAGCACATGCGAGAAGAAGAAAGAAGAAGGCTATTGCCCTTGCAGCTAAATCGGCACACGCACACATGACCATAAAAGACTACTGCGTCGCCTGCATAATGAGAAGAATCCACTGCTCACTTTTTTCTATCATTAAGAAGAAAGCTACCGATTGTGCCCGGGAAATTACATTTATGGCAAAGAAGATGAAAGTGGCGAGTCACCTTGCCATTGAAGGAGCAGGAAAGAGGATAAGGTTCCATTGGTCAAGACCAAGAGAAGACTTGTGAAAAGTTTGTATTAATTAAGCCCGATTGGAGTGCGGCGGTTGAGAAGGAGGTTGTTGAGGAAACTGACAGCTTAATGCGTGAATGAAAAGTGGTGTAAACTGGCTGTGGAAGAGAGATTGTTGTTGGCGAACAATCTGGAAAGAATATTGTCAAGAGATAAGCGAAAAACCAAGCCATCTGGCTGACCCTTTGGTGAAGAAGTTAGATGCTCACGATATCCTCAAGCCGACATGAGGACATCGAGGAAGAGGGGGCTCACTCTTGAGCTAATGTATCTGATAATGAGATGATGACCTTTGTTAGATAAATGTATTTGTAAGTAATTTTGATGATTTCATATAATTAAGTTTTATACGAAACAACATTTGAATATTGTCAGATACTTGAAACAGATTTAAATGATTTTTACTAATTTTTTGGAGTATTTCTTGAACTTTATTTTGATAAAAAATCGGACAACACCTCTGTTTTGAGAGCCCAACCAGTCATTACAGAGGGTAGTTCTGAATAAAACTTTGAAATAGAAACAAAGCAGAAATTTTGGGGGTGGGGGAGGCGGGCGGTCGGCGAATATACGAATGCTGCGAATTTGCTTAATTTGCTTCTGACATTCAAAACTTCAGGTGACGAGTCCAAGGTAGGCGTGCGATCGAACTACCGGTTGACGATCCGGCCTTTGGACCAGTTTGACCCCACTATTCAACTTTATATTTTTACAATTGGCTTGTCTTTTTCTTATTAGAGGTGGTAGGTTTTATCGGCATAAACTATTTGTTAAGAGCAAACAACTTTCAGCAAATTGTAGGATTGATTTCTAACGACTATTTAACGTTTGATTTGTATTTTTCTGATTTCCAATCTCCCAAGGAGATCTATCTTGGTATTCAAATCAAGAAGCTCTCTGCTCATCTTGAGCAGCTTGAAGGTATTTGCAAGCATGATCTTCAAGGTGATGAAGAAACTACCACGAAGATGTCTTGAAAATATCCTTCTTCGTCACCGATCGCCCACTTCACTCCTAAGCCCTTTACCCCGAGCTGTGCGTGAAGAAAGTTGGCTTAGCTTTCCAGCAAAACTGGTGAGATAAGGCTGATTTTGCCCGAAAGTGGAAGAAAGCGACATAATGAGGATAAAGTTAAAGGCAAGTTCAATGAGTCCCAGCCTGGATCATTGAAGTACTTCCAGCCAGGTGAAGCCCCTGGGAGTAGGTTGTCCCCGATCACCGGAGATCGTGAATCAGAGGAATTTCAGCTGGCTGCATCGAAGGATTTTTCAAGAAATGACTACTACCCAGTATGGGACATGTGCGAGAAAGGAGTTTTAAACTCTGTCAAACGATCGAGAACAATGGACCCAGAGTAGTGACGGACTTGAGAAACATGACCCGTCAGTCTGCTGAGGAAAAGCGAGACTACGGAGAAGAGATTGGTGAAGGAAGTGGAAGAGGCAGGATAGGCTCCGCCCACGAGCTTTAAAGATGTTCGATATGTTGATCCCCCCAAAAGGAGTGATATGCGGGGTGCAGGTTGGATGAGCTATCAAAAGATGAGTGAATAGGAGGAAAGATGAATCGAGGAAGGCGAGGAAGAGAGAATGTGAGGCATTCGAGAATGGGAAGCCATGCTTTAAGGAGCGATGCTGCAAGGGCATATGAAGAAGAAAGATGAGGAGGAAAGGAAAGGAAGAGTGATGAAAGGCAGGATGAGAAATTTGGAGGATGCTGATCAAAGAAGTAAGCATTTGGCATTGAAGGCAGCGAACCCTTACGTGTTGTGGTTTTATAGCTGTAAATACACATACACTTGTAAATTTTCGAATATGCTCGATGAAAATTGATGCTCACGTCACAGTAGCACATATATTGTAAAAAGCTACGTAAAGTGCAAGAATAATATGTTCAATAAAATGACATATTATTACAATAAATTCTTTTATTTTCGTAGCTGTACTGCTATGTTTTTAAGTTTTGGCATCATCAAAAGGAGAGAGGATTGGGAAAAAGTATGTATGAGTTTTGATGATACCATGTACTAGATTAAGGAAATTTGCCACCCCAATTGAGTATAATTCAACTTGTAATAGATAGGAGTTCTATTAATAGTTGAGTCGGCCGGTCAATTGAAGATTACGAGGAGCAGTAGAGATTGAAAGACCAGGCGTGAGACGATTGGTGAAGTCAGTGTCGGTCGAGTTGTTAGAAGGAAATTGTTTACGCGTGAGGCGAATAGTTAAATCGTGCAAAGATTGGGCCGGCTTCCCGAACAAATGGGTAAGCGGTTATCAAGTAAAGTCGCCATGATGGAGTCTGTTACACAAAAGTCGAGATATTACTTAATATATTAATACGTCTATGTTGCCATATCTAAAAGTACTCATCACCGAGAGCGTCTGAAATGGAATGCAGAGCGATAGGGCAGCGTGTGTCGAGGACCTAAAAAGTTGCCATGACTATTAAAATGAGGGATATATCACTATCACTAGTATAGATCAAGAAAAGATAAGCCAATGACCAAGAAGTGTAGTTTGAATATATGTATATTTCTTAGGACATATTTTCAAATATGGTGATTCATTTGAAGAGCGTTACCCGAATTACGAAACATTGACAAATAATCACGATATCTCAGTATTCAAAAGTATCCTCAAACACGAAGCCTAGAAATTGATCAACACACTACGCGGAAGGAAGAAGCGACTTCATTTGTTGAAAAAGAAAAGAAATTGTTATCAAGGGCAAAAGTCTTTCTCCCGAGAGTTGAAGGAGGTGTAATGGAGTTCCCGGGTCGGGCAGGCTTTGAACTGTTGGAGGGCTAAGAGATCAAGTCCAAGGTTTGAAGGAAGGTTTGAAAGTAGCAGGCAATCTTATGAAGAAGATTGAGTCGGAAGCGGCCCATTTATGTGATCCATGGAACTCGGACTACCATTTTGTAGCTTGGTCAGCTACGTTATTAGATTATCCCGAGTTGGAGAAAGAGTGGATTAGAAAAAATTGCCTTATCCTCGAACCACTATCTTACATTTGTGTCTATTTACTTTCAGCACACTTACTTTATTGCATTATCTTTATATTTGTTGATTGTTAAATTGCTAGAATCTCTTGATAACCACTATTCAAACAAGTGTTTGAAATCGTATTCAAAAACTAAGGGTGAAAGTCTTGTGAAAGCAGAGTCGACTCAACATTTTAAGTGTTGATGAAACTTGAGTGAAGTTATCGTCAATATTTCGGTTGGAGTGCATTTGGTGAGTAACTTTGTTGTAAACCCGAGCAGATGTCCCCCGAAAACGTGACTTAGTCGACTAAGATACTTATAAGAGTAAAAGCAAAAGTTGGTAAAGTTTATTCAATTCACTTTCCCACTTTCTAACACCCTTAGAACTACGCAGACATTTAAATATTTAGCGATTGCTTATATCCTTAAGCCGAAAATTGAAAAAGGGGAAAAAAATATGAAGCCTTGCAGTGAGAATTCTTGTAACTAAAAATTCCTAATATGTGAAAGATAACTAGCTTGCAAGCATGAGTTTTATAAATGTTTGAAGTGCAAAGTATAGAAGAGAATGTTTGATGGTCAAGTACTTATCCCAGAGGCATAAACTAGCGATAAGGCCTAAGGTGACGTAGGAACTCTTTCTTGACAGCATAAATTAATTATGTGTGAGTTCTTTGGTAAAAATATTGTTGGGGTATTGGGCGAAAGTTGTCTCCGAAATGAACTCAGACCGTCCATAGATATTTTGGCACAAAAGTCGAACTTTAAAATTGGGCCCTTTTTAAATACAAAACTTAGGCAACATAAAAATAAAAAAATGTGCAATATATAAAACAATTATATTATAGTTAAATAAGATAGCATATCCTCACAAAAAATAAAAATAAACATATGAGATCCAAGGTTATAAAATCCAGCAATTATTTTAAAGAAGTTATAGCCTCACGATTTTGGCGGAAAATATATTAATCAAGTAAGTATATATCTTTCAAAAAAAAAAAGAAATAAAAAGTTGTGCAATATATATTTTTGATTTTTTCTTTTAATTTTAAGAAATTTTAATTTAGGGTCTTAGGAAAAATTAAATGTGATAGTTTTTATTAGTAACTTGAAAAGTGAAGAGCCCCTGAAAAAATATGGGTCTTCGTTAACTTTATTGAAAGTTTAATATTTTTTATTTAAATCACAAAATATAAAAAAAAATATTACGGAACCAAAGGATTTGAACATAGGTGCTTTAACATTTCCAGAATTTTAGGTTACACAACAACCATAAGTAGACTTCATTTCTGAAAACAAAAATTCCAAAGGAAAACTGTCTGTTGGAATTTGGTGGTCACAGGTGGGGTATAGGTTCGGCCCAATTCGAAGCAAATAAATCGTCGTTGGTAAAATGGCGTTGAATGGCAAAATTCCCAGTAAATTCCAATGGAAAAATATTCCAAGCGATCTTGACAGTATATATTCATTTGGAATATGCAAGTTTGTTTGGAAAAACTCCAAGCATGTTTTCGATACTAATTCGACATAGTTAAACCATTGGAATTTAGTTCAATGGTATATCATTGGAATATATATATATATATAATTGTTGAAAAAAACTCCAGCGGTTATTCAGCGGCGTTATGCCATTGGAATTTAATCGATGGTAATTCCAATGGTATATATCTAACTCACTGGACCATTTCCTATGGCGTTCGTCTTCAATCATTTTATCTCGTTGTCTAATATATTTAACTTCCGAGTGGGTCGCGCGTCGTGATTATGCAGAAGTAAAAAGCGCGACGCTATGTGGTTTAATATGATTGACCTAGAAGAAGATATATTTTATTGATATGGATAATATCAAATCTTTTAACCCCTATTAAAATTTTCCAGCGGTATTGGAGTTCGCGGAATTTTCAACAACTTGTTGTACCGTTGGAATTACTATTGAATTTTAAAAGCTCAGTGAGAATTAGCGATTAATTCTAATAATACGATTCTGGTTGGAATTTTGTTAGATTTTCCAGTATGTTTAAGCGATGGAATTATTGTTGGAATTTTAAAATTGTGATGTTTCAATGGTTTATTCGATGGTTTATTACCGTTGGAATTATTGTTGCGGAATTTTCCGGTTTTGTTGAATTGTGATGTTGGAATTTTAGTTGGAATTTAAAGTCCAGCGGGAATTAGCTCTTCTCTGCAGCGGTTTTCTGCCGTTGGAATTTCATTGTAATTTTCAGCGATATAATGTAGCGCATTGGAATTTCACGTTGGAATTATAAAAATTCTAACTATTTTCTCACTTTTATTTTGGAATTTTTTGTTGGAGATTTGATTATTTCTTGTAGTCAGCATTATTTGATCAAATTCTTATTTATTTTATATAACTATAAATAAAAGGTATACAAAAATATGGACTACAAGTAAATTTTATATTTTTCGGGCCAGGTGACCAACTCTCCTCCCGCCCTTATGCAATGGCCGTACAAGCGGAACTAGTCGGCTCGCAAATCACGAATCCAGCAGTTTAAAAAAAGAAAAAAAAAAGTTACTCTACGCCAAAGGCAATTATTTTATACTTGTAGTAATTTTGGGCTACGTGTGGCTCTAATTTGTGATTGATGCGGCATCGGACATACGGTTAACTTCTTTTGTGTGCCACAAGTGCATTGCCCCCGAATGGTGTGTTTTAGTGAAAATGATCGCTTCACGATAGTGTATATTTTCCTGGAAAATGTAGGGTTCGGTGTCTTAATTCTTATAGTTGTAATGACCTAATCAATGATGCAACTAATTCAATAAAATCTATAAGTTTGCATAGTACCAATAATTATTTGGTGTATAATTACTATTAAAGCGTATTTGCGTTTGGGATTAACGCGGCGAATGGTGATAGTTGTGTCGCAGGAGTTGATGCGATGCTCTGCGGCGGTGGCTACTGACGATTACATACCGTTGGTTAACACACCCGTGAGATGTGTGTGTGTATGTGTTGATCTAACGGTATAAGAACCGATTGATGCTTACCAGTAGGCATCCTAGCTACCGTGTGCCAGAATACAACTTGTTTCCAGCAATTATGTTTTTAAGTAGACGATATATGATTGTAAATAGACATATGTTGTTTTGTAAATATGTGAGTAGTTTAAAAATGAAGATTGAGTATGTAGTATCTGTAAATAATAATAGATGCGAAAATAATTTTAAAAAATCGAAATAAATTGTGGTATATCGATGAAAATGAGTATAATAAATATATTTTCTTTCAAATAATTAAAAATGAAAAACTTCTTCCCATAATGGGAATAGCTGGTGAATTTCGCTTTATGAGGTGTAGAGTGCCACAATTTATTATGTAATTAGTTTCTTTTAAATTCACAAGCGGGTTATATGTGTTATAGTAGGTTGGCTCCCGAACGACCTCTTAATTGATGTGATATTTAGGTTTGACTCGATTTTGGCAGGATCATGAAGCACAGATGTGTGACCATTAATTCGTGTTATGTTCGTATTAGGTTTGTGTATTAGGTCGAAATTGACACCACTATAGCCCGGGATCGGCCACACGAGGAGTAGTCGCGCTAGTCTAAAGACCCGATTTTGAGGCCCAATTTACATAGGCGCTTTATATATATACATTTTTATTAATATAAATATATAGTAAGCTAGAGTACAAAGTATCAAATGGTAAAAATTAAAAAAATGACTCTTTTCATTAAAATTTACTAAAATTAAATCTACAACTTAGATTCAAAATTAAATAAAAATATTTTCTTTCATATCTTTAAAATGTATTTTATAAGTTATGATATGACTACCTTCTTTCTTAAAAACAAAGTGGTTTTGTTTTAATTAAAAGATCTGAAAATATTTTGTAATATGGAAAATTCTTATATTAAAGTTGTAGCCAAATTTTAGAAGTTGTATTCGTATGTATACTTTATTTGCTAGTTCTACGGAAAGATAGAAGGTTTTATAATATGTGTTTATCACTTGACTTTAAACCCGTTGTCAACAGCAAAGATGTAAAAGTCGTGGTAATAGTATCACAACTATAATAACTCGACTTTAATGATATAATTGAAGCTTTATTAGAATTATAAATTGATGAAGATGTCGAAAACTAGGAGTGAGGCTGAATTTTATTAAAAACATGAACTAATTTTGAATTTCTCTGGGATTATATGGTATAATATTTTGAAAAAAATTGAATTAGTTGTAAAGATTACAATCTAAATATATGCAAATTGACGTTCATGATAAATAATTTAAAATGATTGGTTTCTTATTTTGAAATATAGGAAGAAGGTTTCCAATGCGCTATGGCATCAACAAAATAGATTGCATCTAGGATGGATATTGATCTTGTTTTTCCCTAAAAAAGCATTACAGCTTCATGGAAAAACAATTTGATGAAATTAAAAGCGAAGAATATCACAATCACCGGATGAATACGTTTAGGATTCTTATTTTCTTGTTGTAATTGATTTTTACTATTTCATCTTTACGAATAAATGGAATTTGAACAATTGAATGTTTTTGAAAATATTTTGGTTTTTTTATTTAGTCTAAGTTGCTTTGATGGATGAATATATTGCATGAATGTTGTGTTAATTTTTAAGTTGCTCTAAAACATAATGAAAAATTTGATATTGCTTATTGAGTTTTCTTAACTATATTAGTTACTATAATGTCGGCATAGATAAGTTTTTCAAAACTAAAATTGATAAAATCATTAGTATGTCTCGAAGATTAAATGTGTTAGCAATTTTATGTATTGACAATAAAGGTATAATTGAATATTCTTGATTTTAATGATCTTATTGATGATTTTGTTTGCTCGAGGATCTTTAGAAGTTCAAAAAAATTGATGTTTTTTATGCTTTAGCAAGTGTTAACGCTTGTTGAATATTCTAGATGTTGAAAAGATATTCCAACATTGGAAACTTAGAATTTTTATTGTATTATTTTTCAGCAAGACATTTTCCCTTATCGCTAAGGCCCCCGAAAAGAAATCGGGGCAACTGCTATGACCTAATGATGTGTGATCGGTCGGACCGTGATATGATATTATGCAGACGGAAAATTCTCAATCACGAAAGAGATTGAATAATGTCTGCCCAGGCCCGATTATAATCACCAATATATATGACTTTAGTAGGCAGGCTTGCCAAGTTTAACCATTGGGCCTTAGTTGATACATAAACCGGTTGTTATCACGGGTCAAATCAATCTTTACCAATTGATTAAAGTTGAATGCGTTAACGCCAAAAAATCAAGTTTGAACACCAATTTTTGTTGTTATGATTTAAGCTAAACCATGATCAACAGTAAGCATAGAAACAAATTTATTTAGGATAATGTCCCAACTACTTACCCTTTTTCTAAAAATCTTGAAGATACCTCACTCTCCTTTCTTCTAGCAGAATCACGTCCGCCTTTTCTCTTTTTTCCCACAATGATATATTCACATGCCCAGAAGCGGGAATCGCTCCCCTATTTTATCACAACATAACTCTTTTATTCCGCAGCCGGATACCTTCAATCTTATCGGCCCCAACATAAATCTGCGTAAAACATCAACGCGAAAGCGGAGAGAAAAACATAGAACTTAAGAAGGGAAAAAAACAAATCAGCAACAACATTAAAAGAAAAATACGAGAATGAAGAAAGAAACCGAAGAAAGCGAAATCGCGGGGAAAAGAAAGAAGACGAAAGGGTGCAGGGAAAATAAGAAGAAGAAGAAGAGAAGAAGAAGAAGAAGAAGAAAAAGAAAGAAGAGAGAAAGAAGAAGAAGAAGCTAGTTGTAAAAAATCACAACAAAAACTGGCAAAGTGTAACTTTTGATCTCAAACTAGCATTGAAATTGATAGTTAGTGATTCTATTGCCTAAAATACAGTTATTTTGTTAGTTTCTTCAATAGGTATTTGAGTTGTTTCGAACATGTTTCGCTAATATAATTTTGTTACTTAACTTTTATTAATTTTAAATTTATGTTTCAAACATTGTTTCGATCATGATTCGAGCATGTTGAATTATTTCATAATTATTTCTTACTTGATTCAAGATTGTTTCTAATTGTTTTCTTACTCATTGTACTATTATACATGGTTTTTTAAGCCTTAGTATTGAACTAGTGAATCTCATATTCTTATGTTTCTCATACTTTTTTTGTTTTTCTAAGTCTACATAATTAATTATTGATTCCTAAACATCATATTTAAATTCATAAATATTATAATTATATTTGATTATTATAATAATAAAATAAAATAAAACATCGATATCTTAAAGGAAGGAAAAGAATAGTAAGAACACATAAACGAGAATGGAAAAATAACGAAATACATCAAATTAAAAATTCGCACCTTTCTCGCTTGAAATAATAAAGTAAAACAAAAGGGGCTCGAGAAGAAGCGAGAAGAACTCATCGAATAATATAGGTTATTGGCTTGAATTGGACTAAAAAATATTATAAAAAAGCAAATCACAAATAATACAAATTAAAATAATATATATATATATTGTTCCACCATTTGTTTTCACAAATTTGTTTTCATAATTGTTTCTAATTGTTTAAGTAGCAGAGAAAAGCGGACAGAAAATGAAAAAACGTAAAAAAATAAAAATAATTATCCTGGCGTAGAAGTCAAAAGCATACAAGCCGTTGAGCAGTACAAAATACATCTTTTTTCCAAAAGAGGTGTTTTCACAGAATTTTCCCTGTTATTAATTCAAATTCACTCAATTGAAGCTCATTCAAACTCGATGTACTAAGGAATCAAGCCAAACCCAAAAACAAATTTAGATATCAATCAAATTAAACATTATTCATGTTCGGCTTGATTGAGATTAGTCTAAGTTTGATGCCAGTCAATAATTAAACCAATTAATTCATAAATTTTTAAATTCGATAAGAAATTGAAATAATGATTCATTGGTATGTTTGATTTTGGATTTTAGGATGCAAATTAGTAGAGGGGAAAAATATTATGATTTTTCTCTCAACTTTGAGCCTTTGAGTTTTCCCCCTTTTGGTGGCTTTGGAATTTCCTTTTTGATATCTATTGAATCTCATATGTTTTGAAAGCATATTCGTGATTGATTTTATCACTATTCCATTATAAGGATCAACTCAATCGATTATCTATCTCAAACAGTAAAAGATGAAACCATGATTTTGATGATGTGTCTGATCCCCAAGTTGAGACTTCTATTGGCCTGGCTCTTGTGGGTAGGATTATGACCGTCGACAAATACATTTTACATCCATGTGAAGAAGCGTATGGCAGATATATGGAGCGTAAATGAGGTATATATATAAAACATGTGGATTCTAATTTATATCTTTCAGTTTTACCGCAAGGACTAATATGGAGAGGGTCACCAGTGGAGAGGACCTTATGCTTTCAATAATAATTTACTGATTCTCAACAAGCTTTAGATTAGAAGTAATCCTAAGCTGCCAGTTTATTATCCCTTATCCATATATGGGTTTTAGATCTCTACCGATCTTCGTTAGGGTCTTATGCATGAGCGGGTTATAAAATGTTGGAGTGATTTTATTGGTAATTTGTAAAGATATGATACCAAAAATATTTCAATCTAAAATTCTTTTATGAGAATCGGGGTTTATTAGATATCGTCGACCTCTGATAAGCGGAAGAAAGTGAAAAAAGCCTGGAGGTGGAGTTGGCATTGTTTATTTTAAATATGAAGGTACACATTTTAGCTGATGTAGGGGTGTTAGGGCATTAAATTCTGCAACAAGCTTTTTAAAACAACTTTTCAAAAAAATTAAGAAAACAATGGCGAATCGTGAAACATGAATGGGTATTTGGCTTCAGCTCCTAGTGTAAGTGTGGTGGCACTCTGAAAATCATTAACAAAAAGTAAAGATCCACATGGGAGATGTACAACTGCCCGAGGAAGGGCGACCAATCAATACGATGGGATCTTCCAAATCCCCCAGTATGCAAAAAAGCGGGATTTCAAATTCAAAAACAAGTCTTTATGTTGTTGATTTGACCATTTATAAGCATAATAAAATTAGCGGTCAGCGATCATAAAAATTTATTAATCCACTTTTTGAGAGGGTTACAGCATGGCCGGATAACATGGGGAAAAAGGAGAAAGACTCGCGCCGAATGCCCGATAAATACACCCGTATGGAGTAAGCGATATTTCTATGATGGATGCACATAGGAATAATGACATTAATGAAATCTCAAGCTTATGCGGTTTTGGCGAGTCCTGCGAGGATGGGCACGCGGGACGATGATAAGCCATAGATGGGCGGCCAGGGTTGGGCCTGCGGCGTTTTCCAGCCATTAAGTAAACTCATGTGAGTTCCACGGGGCGCGATATGGTTTCTTGTTTAAGCGATAGCTCGGCAAAATAAGGTGGAACATCTTTGTGAATAGGAGTTTTAGATAGTCTTTGTTTTTGTTGATCGTGATGGACATGAATGAATTATTCTTTGGAAAGTTTCCAAATATGTGTGTTGTTAAGAGGTATTCTATAAATCGTATAAATGTGAAGGTTGACAATGGAGTGAAGTTATTCTTGGCGCATTACATGATTTTATGGTTTCATAGTAAGCGTGATTCATTGGCGTCTTTAAGATCTTGAGTCTAACTGAACACATTTTCGCGTTTGATAAAAGATGTAAATAACCGTTCGAGTTGATTGATTTAGAATCAGTAGCTCAAATACAAATTTTGAATCTCAATTAAAAAATTCAAACAAGCTCGAACAATACTATATTAAAGGCTAGGGCTTCGTATGCGATACTACGTCTTCATGCAGAACACTAGCGAGTTTGATCATTTCATTATGGCGAATATCTAAGTTTGAGTTGGTCAACTGACCCTATGGCGTCGTTAAGCAGGCACCGACAGCTTTGTCAGTCGACACAATGGAAACACTAAAGTGAAACTGGATCCGTTTAACGACTCTACCTTCTACGTGAAGATTGTCCTTAACATGATCTCGCTACGAGTTAGAATTCTCTCTCTTCCAAAGTGGCATCTCTAAGAAAGGTTTCTCCGAATCAAATGGTCGTCGACACCAATTCTCCGCAACAGTGCAAACTCGAAAAATCAAGGAGTAAACCGTGGTTCGTGCTGAATCACATTGCAAACCTGGGAAAACAAAGAGTAGACCACGGTTCGTGCTGATCGCAACTGCAGCTGTTTTAGGTTCCTTGAAGTACTTTCGATTTGCTTAATTTGGATGTAGTTGGGATGCTTTCATACTCAGTTTGCTTTAGTTTGGTTGGTTTATTGAAACTCAGAATTAGTTTTCAAACTCAAAAACAGATGCAAGTCTGCTATTTTCAACCAGTCATCTGAAACCAAACCGGAAAACCAAAAAAGTTAGTTTAAACTTATAACCGTGCAATTTGGCTCATTTTTGGTTAAGCATTTTGGCAAACAGCATATATGCCCTTGTAGCAAGCCACATCAAGCTGTAGGAAATTTATAACGCAGCCATCCTAGAAGATATGAACATCAGATATACAATTGGTCACAGGGAACACCAACCACCTTCGGGCATCTTACCCAAAGTCTTTAAGAGCGCTTTTATCCAATAACATCCCTCGTATTGATGTCAAACCTCCATGCAAATGTGCTTAAGCCCTAATCACTGATCAACCAAAGAACCCAGAACCATAAATCTTCGGGTTTATCAAAAAGAATCACTATGGGTTGAGGAAAGGCCTCCAGGTAAGTACTTGACTACGCTGCTAGGAAAAGTAATCTTTTCTTAAAACACCAGCAAATCAGTAAATGCACAAACAAAGTATAAGGAATAACATCACAAGGAAGCAAAACTCATAATTAAGAACAACATATCTCCATAGTCTTCATCAACTAGTTTGAATGACAAATTCCAGTTCAAAACTATAAAGGGAAAAATTCTCTAACCAGTAAACTGAAGTACAGAAAGTTGTGGATGCTTGTTTGGTACAATTACAACATTCATTTCGTGATTTCTTAGTCAAGACTGAATCCCATGTCCTGCAACAGAAATAAAACAAGCGAGTCAGGTACGGAAACAATAACAATCTGTTCTCCTTGATTAATGTATATATATAAATATAAAAGGCATATGACTTATAGATAGTTAGAATATATATGCAGCTATATGTTAAACTCACATCATCGGACTCCTCCTTTTCTTCACTTTCTCTTCTTTCTTTGCCTCGCAGATGCAGCAGGTGCTTCCCCACCTGCACCACCAGCAGGGCGGCAACAGCAACGGCTTTACCCTGCAGGGACGAAGCCAGTTTTCCCTTCGGCTGCAATCAACTTCGGTAATATCCTTGCCCTTAACCCGAGACAGCAACAGCTTCGATTTGGTCGCATCAGCCTCGGCCCCAACTGGAAAAAAAACATAAAAAAAGAATAAACGTTTAATCAATTCACCCATATTGTAGACTGAAATTACTGGTCCTTGATGGGAATAACCAACATGAGTTTACAAAAAATAACTTCAACAGATAAAGGTTGATACAGCAATAACCAAAAACATCAGCGAAGAACTCTTCTCCTGTCTAAAATGTCATCATGCAGTAGTCTATGATAACCGGTATCCTTTACCAGAGAAAAAATAACCAGTGCAGCATTGGTAAATTTTCGAAAATCCACTTTCGACAGTATCTGGAAACCAGATGACCAGCCTTCACAAAAAAGCTACAAAACTTGCCAATAACTTTCCTTATTATGAAAAACTTAGATGCAGGTTAGCAACATTTATTTATACCATCCTGTGTATATTCAGCTCAACAGAAACATAAAACCTAACAAAGCCAACACTATAAGCAAAAATTGTTACCTTAATCGTGTGCGAGTTCAAGAAAAGATACTTGCAATTTATTCGTCAATTTACAATTGATGGAAAATGAGTGTAAGGGATTTTAACATATAAGAGTATAAATTCCTCAATATGTAGGAAATGAATATTAATTGTTATATATTGTAGAACTACTGCTCACAAAAAAGGAGACACTAATCCACTGACTAAAAAAATACATGTCCAAATATCAAATTATTAGACAAAACAAATTAGATTCAATAACAAGACTAAACATACAAAAATTAAATAATTTGAACACAGTAGAGAAAGTAAACCTGAGCCAAGGATGCCTTCAAATCACCGGCAGATGGAGAGGTGTTGCCACCCAAAACCGCCAACAAGTAAGCTACAATATATTCATCTCAATTCCAGAATTTCAAAGAAAAATAAAACAAGAATCAAGAAATCAATCCACAAAACATATAAATCCTGAAACCTTTATCCTAGGAAACAATCAAAAAAGCAAGAACTATACAAAATTAGGCTAGAAGAAGTTTTACTTGGGGGATTTGACAACAGGCGCAATGGATCACTGGAAACTCAGCTGCCGCTAGAATTTTGACGAAGAATAGAGAGCTCATTGTTCGTCAGTCCAGTACTCTCTGGAGAAATGGTTAGAAAAAAGTCAATTTATAGCTAGGGTTTAGGTGGCGCTCACTTGATCACGTATTGCCGAAATTTGCCCTTTGGGTTTTCATTGGGCTTCGCATATGAAGCCTTATTTGAAACAGCCTTCGGCCTTTGGAAGTAGAACTCGAACATTCCAAGGAATCAGTTGGAACTTGAAATATTTATTATCTTCCAGCACAATATATCAAAACCAATTTAGAAATTTTGAATAACTCATTTTGCAGTAAAGAAGCTACACATGAATAAAAATAAAAATATTAATTAAAACCTCAGTTGTATTATTTATTCGATGCGAGATTAATGGTTAAAGATCGTTTATTTCAGGATACGCTAACATCTTGTTGAAGCTTAAATAAATTTTTATGTTTGATAAGATGTAAGCTCTCGATTATTAAAAAAAATGTGTGTGAAAATATCAGCTCGCTAAGGCTCGATTGAAGTATTCGGCTAGACTAAAAGCTACGCTCGAGCTTCGATTTGATTTATAATGAAACCAAATTCAAACACAATTTTTGAAGCTTCGATTAAAATTAACCAAGCTCGGACGATCTTGTATCGGCTCATTTCGGCTTCGTTTACCCTGAATTGTATTTCATGTATACTTATATCGAATTTTGATTTTATGTTGTTATGAAACTACATTTATATACATTCGAATTAATATGTCATATGAGATGCTCTCATTTAGTAGGGATAAGCTGATGGGCGGGTGAAAACCGGATGCGCATTAAATCGCATGCATGTTTGGGCGATATGCAAACACAGTCAAATGGATGCAGGCGGAGTGGCAAACTATTTTAAAAAATGCGTGTGGTTGAACAAGTAACCGTAGCGAGGTCTTTATGGACCCATTACAGTATATATTTAGTAGTCAAATTTTTCTAATTAATTTTTTATTGGTTTTGTTGTTTCTCACTTTGATGATCGCCGTTGCGTCGTCGAAGCGCGATCCAGTATACTTGTATTTTTATGCCTTAATAAGAATTTTATTAATCATGTTATTTGTTTATTTGCGGAATAATAAAGAAGAAGTAGAAATTTATTAATGATTTTACTAGATAGTTAATTTATTAAATTACGGATAATAAAGAGGCTTCTTAATTGGATTGTGATTTATTTTATTTGGGCACTTATAATGAATAATTGGACTTTTAATTGATAGGTTTTAAATGGGGCCCACATTGTTAGTAAGTTAGTAATAAGTAGTGTCTTTCTACTTTAGCGAAATTAGGAGTAGGTTAAATGCAGAGATAAAATGTGTAAGCAGCGCATCTGAACGGCGAAAACGCGTGATTAGAGGAGAAGAGAGTGGAGCCAAGAGAAGAAGAAAAGAGAAGAAAGAAAGATAGGTGATTTCCCGCGATTGTTCGAAAAAAGATTTACTTCTGCGCTGACAGGCGAGCGAAATGGTCTCACCAGTTTTAAGTATGAGGTGGGTTTATTATTATTGACTTTTACATTTGATTAAGGTTGCCGGTTAAATTTTATGGATTAACATAGCTATGATTTACTAGACTTATCTCCCTAAGATGTTATGAATCATTGCTTGACTGCAAATCAGTTAAAGTTTAAGAAAAACCTTATGTTCCAGAAATATATATAATTACGACTTTGATGTGTCAGGCATTGTCACTCCTTTGCAAATCTGCACAAGTTTATATTTCATTATTTAGTCTAATGTGGTTAATCTATAGGTAATCTGGTGGTTTTCAATCCTTTTATATTAATCAACTTAACCTTTGTTTTAGATGTTTTTACGTGTATAAAGGAACTGTAGTTTTATAATATTTTGTTAAGTGATATTATTATACCAAATCATTACCTAAATTATTGTGTAGTAAATTGGACTTTCTCAATTTAGTTAAGGCATTCTGTTGCACTTTAAGTGGTTGGTGCAGTTTATATTATATCAATGTTATATTTTAATGTCATCGGTAAATTGGAGCTCGTACATGATTGTCGGAACATAGAATCAGTCACGCCTTTCAGTTTATGATCACAACCCTCTATATCTTTAGTATTTATCTCCTAATTAGAATAAATATAGGATCTAATTAGTTGAACATAAAGTTTATTTCTCATTAATTGAATATAGAGCTTTCTCTAACTAAGTGAATACTGACTTTTCCCCAAGTATAATTGAATCTAGACTCTAGGGTTCACTAATTAATTGAAACGTAATTAATTAGACGTAAGGTTTCCCACACAATTAGTTGAACAGCAGGTTTATCCACGATAAATTAGGATTTTCAATGATTAGTTGAATATATGGTTATCATAATTAACTAAATATACTTTTTCTAACTAAGCCCAGATGTAAAGTTTTTTCATTATTAAATAAATATAAAGGTTTCGGCTTTATTAGTTGAATGTAGGGTTTTTATTAATTAATTGAATGTAGAGTTTTTCCTTAACTAATTGGATATAGGTTTTCCCTAACTAATTGGATATTGGTTTCTAACTAATTGAATGTAAGGTATTAATGAGTATCCGAATGTAAGTTTATCTCGTTTACATGTTCTATGTCATGATTACTTTTAATATGCTAATTAATGTGATTTAATTATTATGTTTATGCTCTTTTAAGTTTATGTTCATATTCAATTGAAGTTGCATATCTTAGGTTCATGCATCATATTATGCGTGTATGTGATAAGATATGGCCTTACGATAATCCCAATATCAATATAGTCGATTTTAAGTAAGTGTTAATAAAAAAACTCAGTGGCAGCCAGGCAGGTGGTGTTATAACAGCACAAGGCAGGCTGTTTATAAAAGCAGTGCCGTGGAAATAAAAAAATAACTTCCGAGTTTGCACGTGCTTAGATTCGCGATGCCCATGCACGAGGCCACGCCGAGGAAGAAAAACGATTCAATGAAAACAACGAGTTATTACAAATACATTTGGTTACGTAAGCGTAAGAACTCCTGTTTGTCTTATACACAACACTAAATATAAAGCCCAATATTCCGATTGGTCTTTTAAACCTCCTTTGTTGGAATCCATCAACTTCCAAATCCATGAGCAGTTGAGTCGATCCACAAGTAGATCTTCACCGTCTTCTCAGAAGAACTAGATTAAAGACATAAGTATTTCGCGAAAGAAGCAAATAAAATTTCAAATACTCTTTTCTCTTGTGTTCTTCTTGGTGAGGATTTCCTTTATATAATGAATGGAAGCGATCCTCATCAGCGACCAGATCTCTGCATTAGGTGGAATCAAGGACATGCAAATTTCAGCTGGTTACAAAAACTGCCAGGAAAACAACATAATATAAAATCTTTCGCTTATGGTAAGGAAATCGAATCCCAGAAGGAGTTTAAGTATGGTAAATAGGCTGAATATGTGATATCCATAATCCCATGATTATCGACAAGCTACAAATAACGATCGCCATTAAATAATCGCAGAGAATGCAGCGAATGTCAGCGGTTAATAGCGGTCGTTATGTTTGCGGGGTATTTTTAATAGCTGGGGTTTTGCCTTTGTCTTGAGAAAAGACTAATTAATGGCCAATACTTATTAACAATCTCACACTGTACTTTTAATTAAAGCAAAAATGCGAAGCGAGAAAAATTAAAAGAGTGAAGCAATAACACTTTTAAATTTAATACACTATAAGGATTACTTCTGATCAACATCGGTAAATATCGATAACGCCATATCGATCAGTTTATCCAAAAATAAACAAGTTTTATCATCAAACTACAAAGCGAATAAACATAGAATCATGGTGATCGTCCTTTGACTCCCCCACCGATGAGCCACCGTCTTTCGTCATCACATATTCAAACTCCCCTAGAATGTGCTTCTTTTACTTCGGCAATGGATGCATCACAGCCAAGTCATCGAATCATCGTGCTCTTCACTCATCACATTTTTCCAGACTCTCTCTCAGAGTAGGTCTCATCTCCATCTCCCACTTGACTCCCGGTTCGCTACTTTAGGTCTCCATATCACTTGAGTCTCACCTGCTGCTTTTTGACCAAAAAAAGATAATAAGCGATAAGCTTTGGCTATTTTTTGGTCAAAGCGATCTCATGAAGAAAATGAATGTAGTATTACAAATTGATAGAGAGAATGAACACGCCAAAATTGGAGGTAATCTGATGGCGACTATGATTCGAAAAGCTTCCAACTTCTAAATTCAAATATTTTGGAAAAGTCACATAATTGAGTGTGCGATTAATCCGAATAAACGCAGGATGAACAATACCATTTATTATCAGGGAACAAATTTAAAGGAATAAATCATTTCAAAAATAATACACGCCGAATAAAGAAATATTTTCCACAGAAGCCCCGAAAATGATCACAGGGGATATATGCAGAATGATGAGTTTATTTCCGACAAGAAGAATAAAAGGCACCGAGCGTTTTGGTGCGGTAACTTGATGTTGTACCATTTTATTCCGAAACACCACCATACAAAAGTCGATGAATCAAAAATCTTTTTCCCATTTGTAAATCTTTTGAGTGAAAGGAATCGTGAGAAAAACAAATTAGCCCGTTCGGTAACTTCGCTCCAAAAACATAGGTATCTTTCTGAAGTCATAGCAAATTCAAGCATATAAAGAACATAGAATGGTTCTGCAGCTGAATAGCTTTCACGATGGCTGACTTTTTCCGTCCAAAGCCCAAATAAATCATCTTTCACATGGAAACGATTACATTTGCGAATTTGATCCCATGATTGTTTTTAGGCGAAAATTCATCAAGGAGTACTCAGTAAGTTCTGACAATAAAAGCGAGAAAAGCCCCGATGAAATGATCTTAAAAATCTGAAATGTCCCCTGTCTGCGAAAAAGAGGTTGCAACACGTCGAAATGATGCATGGTGTTTACCTTCTTTAAACCAGCGCTACTTAGAAGCGGTTGCCAGGCTATTCGAGGTAATTAAACCTTTGAAAGTCAGGGCTTTGGTGAAAATATCGACCCAATTTGATTCTCGATGGTAACAAATGTTGTTGGCAATATTATTCTCTTAGTCTCTAATAGGCTAGTGTGAATATCGTGTATTTGAATTAAGGTATTGTTGGGTTTTAAAAATGTTTATGGCACTTGAATTATCCTGATGGCAGTAAAGTTTTTCTCTTGACCCATGGTGATCAACATGTCATCCCCAACTTGTTTGAGAGCAAAAGCTCACGAACACTACCGGATGGATAGGGATACTCTGATTTTATTCCTTCTTTGTGCCAGTAAGCTAAATTATTACCAAAGGTAGGCGCATCTTCGGGGAATTACTCTTTCGATCATCCACATCACTGTCAAATTAACGCCGCTAATCAGTCGGAAGTTGAGTATGCGCTGGCGAGTATTTATGGCTCGTGGGTATTCACGCAATAAATAGCAGATTGGCAGAGACACATTTCCGCCGAATGCCAATTATCAATTATCAAAGACATCACAAACATTCTTATCAAATTTGACACAGTAATCATCATCACATAACTAGCTAATGCTAATAAGATTGCTTCAAGCACTTCAACGTATGACATTTTTAGTAAAGTCTATGACATTTGCGGTCAGCTTTTCCCAATCTTTCTTTAGTACCCGTCACCAAAAGTGACAGCCGTTTTCATGTTTCAAAATCAATGAGTTTTCCAATTCTCCGGTCATAGCGAGAACACATCAAATACCATGGATTCAATCACCGCTTCGTGTTGCTGGCAACGCTGGGCAGCTTCGTTTTCCTGTAAGATTTTCAGGTTTGTTGGATAAATCAACTTTAAAACAAGAGTGTTTCTTTGGTGATGTTTGAACACATGAAATTGCGCTGCCTTGCCTAAAGTGTTTTTGAAAACGATAACAATTAGGTGCTTATATGGCGGAGATGATTGCAATATTGTGATGAACAACTCGTTGTTCAACATTATTAGATGAAGTTCCTTCTTTAACAAAAACATTTTAGAATTTTTATCCTTTTTAGCAAAGTTTTTGTTAGAATTAGAACCCAAAATCAAATACGCACGATCTTGATGATATTTTCCTTGGAATGGGAATTTCATCCCAATCTCCACTTCTACCCAGTCATTAGTTTTTGGCCAGAACTTGTCATCTCATTGAGTTCTTTCTTCACTTTAACAAGTTCTTCTCTCTATCAGTAGCAAGTCTTCAGTCTAACCACTTCCCCCTTAGTATCTCTCTTTTTCCAGCGTTAAGAATGCAACACCATCTCTCAGTCCATTTGTCTTAGCGTGAATTCGCATTTGCTCGCGTAATTTGATAAATTCTTCTTAGTTCCTCATTCATGACTCCTGCATCCCCGATCGGACTCATCATAAAGGAACTCTCGATGCTCTGAATTGATCTCCCCTCGCAAGAAAGTATAGAGTTTAGACATCTTTCAACAAAGGAAAGTTAATTAATGCGTATTTTTTGTTTGTTGTAACTTTTGAAGCGCCTGCTTGGGGTGCGTTCCTTACAACTTGACCTCTTTGTCATTGAAGAGTGATGATTTCTCATTCTTACTGACCATTCCAGCCTGGATGTGTCCAAGCCACCACATTCTGCGCATTCTGAATACTTTTGCTTTGATTGAAGATTTTGTACATTCTTTTGGTATCCCGAAGAATTGAGCGTGGGCCGAACTTTTTCTTCATAAACCACAAGGCGTATTGCTTAGCAAAAAAACAAAGCAGGATCACTTGTAAGAATTGGTGTTAGACTCTTGATGCCAATTGTTGAATATGTTGCCTGTTAATCAATATAGTCTGATTTTAAGTAAGTGTTAATAAAAAACTGCGGTGTCAGAACGGTGGTGTTATAACAACAAGAGCGACCTTTCTCAAAACAGATTGCACAGCGAAATAAAAAAATATGCAGGATTTTTAACGTCTTGTAGATTCCTCGATCTTAATGCATTACCCTTCGAAGAAAACAATTCAATATTAAAACCACTGATTATTACAAATACATTTGGATTCACGTAAGCGTAAAGACTCATAACATCTTATACACCAACCGTATAAAGCCCAATATTTCGATTGGTCTTCCAACCTCAACACTGATGGAATCCACTCCAACTTCAAATCATGAGCCAGTGGTTGATCGATCCACGTAGATCTTACCCGTCTTCTCAAGACTAAGATTAAAACGTAAAGTATTTCTTGAAGAAAACGATAAATTCAAAATATCTTTTTCTCTTGATAATCTTCTTCAAAGGTTGAGTTCATTTATATAGTGAATGGAAAGCGATCCTCACATATGAAACCGATCTCTGCGTGCATTGGAATAGAGACATACAAATTTCAGGAGTTACAAGCTATAAAGGAAAACAACATAATATAAATCTTTCTTATGGGTAGAATCGAATACATAAGGAAAGGAGTTTAATCTTGGTCAAATAAATTTTGAATATCTTCGATATCATAATCCACGGATTATCGTGGCTACAAATAACGATCGCCATTAAATAATCACCAGAATCGTGAGATATCATTGGTCCCTTCTTGAAATGTTCTTATTTACTTGATGTTCACAATATTTAGATTTTCACCTTTAATAGAAAGACAATTTGCCAATAATGATAACATTAGCAGTATGTTCGCAGCATTTACGAGCATCCCGAGATTAAGTAAGTCAAGTCATAAGTATAATGTTTTAAAAGAAATGGAGTGCATTGTTACATGATAAGTGAGTGGGAAATAGCGCGAGGATAAGCGTTGACCGTATAATGTTAATGTTCAAGAAAAGGGCCTTGAAGCGAGATAAATAGACCTTGAGCCGGAAATGAATGAAATAGGCGCGAAACAGCAGCGAATGGAAATTGGCACCCGAAGTAAGCGAATGGAAATAGGCGCCAGGCGAAATCCACGATTCCAAATAACAAAGGCCCACATTGATACGATGAGAACAATGTATTTACGGAAGTGACTCGCGTCTAGAATATTTCATGCAATAGCGAAATGCTTTATGCGAAAAGTTTTACTTAGTAAGCGTAAAATGCTTTTTAAGTTAAATGTAGATATATTGCATTAGGCATGCATTCATGTGAGATTACTTGTTGAGCTCAGCACAGCTCATTCCCGCGAATGTTGAATATTTTGGATGTAGATGAAGGAAGGAAGATTGCGAGCTGTGATGACTCGGGGAACCCATTATCGTGGAATTCTTTTATTTTAAAAGTTTGACTTTTTAGTTCATTAAATATGGATGTCATTTTTATTTTCAGTATGAATGTTTTGGACAATCAGTTATTTGAGTTATATCATTTAATTTATTTCTGAGGATTTTAAAGAAAGTAGATTTTTATTATTATTTTTCTTGTTCTTGATATTTCTATTTTAATTTCTTATTTTAGCATTAATATTCAAGTAAGCTAGAAAAGGGCTGCATTTAGTAGTATGAGCCGGAGATTTTCGTCGGTTGTAGACTTTGAAAGCGATTAATTTCATGAGGATTTAAATCGTAGTCATGGAGTTACAGTCGCGCTTGACATCTCTCTCCCATTTAATCGTTAGCTTTTTTGTGTGTAATGCTCGTTATGAATATATGTTGGACTCTATAAATGTTTGCTTGTGTTTTCTTGATTTTGTTTTGTATGTCATTAATTACTTTCGTCTTCATTTTCATGGAAATGATTTATTTGCTCAAGCGAATGTATACGTAGCAATGCTTATTGCTATGGCTAGAAAAAAATGAATTAGCGCTTATTTTCACGCGAGTATGTCTATTTATAATTAACAGAGTTTAGAAATGAAACTTTTTAAGAATGGGAGAATGCGACCAATTTTATGCCTTAATAAGGATTTTATTAATCACATGTTATTTACTCATTTTACGGAATAATAAAGGAGAAATAGAAATCTATTAATGATTTTTTCCAAATAGTTAAAGCAATACGTAACTGTAACAAAAGAGGCTTCTTAATCGATTGTGATTTACTTTATTCGGGCCTTATAATGAATAATTGGACTTTTAATTATTGCTAGTTTTAAATCGTGCCCACATTGTTGGGTGAAGTTAAGAATAAGCCCATACTTTAAACTCAGCTTCCAATTAGGAGTAGGTTAAAAATACGTATATAACACACGTAAACACACATACACAGAATAAACAAAACACACGACAGTTTAGAGGAGAAGAGTCATCAAAGAGAGAAGTAAGAAAAGAGAAAGAGAAGCAAAGACAGTGGGATTTCCTGCGATTGATTCAAAAGAAGATTTTACTACCCCTAAATCAACAAGTGCAAAGAATCTCCCTAGCTTTCACATGCATCAGTATTATTATTATTGACTTTCAATGTTTGATTGTAAGGTTTGCAGTTAAATTTTATGTGATTAACATAGCTATATGATTTACTAGACTTATCTCCCTAAGATGTTAAGAATCATTGTTGACTAAATATCAGTTAAAGTTTAGAAAAACCTTATGTTCCAGAAATATATATAATTACGACTTTGATGTGTCAAGGCATTGCCCTCTTGCAAATCTGCACACAAATTTATACATTTCCATTGTTTGGTTGCCCATTGCATAATCTATAGGTAATTCAATTCAGTTTTCAACCTTTTCTTATAATAATCAACTAACTTTATTTGAAATGGTACACTGTACAAAGGAATTGGCTTTATAATATTTTGTTAAGATATTATTATATTTAAAATCATTATCTATAATTATTGTAGTAAATGGACTTCACCAGTTATACATCTGCTGCACTTAAGAAGTGGTTGGCTGCAGTTTATATTATATCAATGTTATAATTTTAATGTCATCTGTAAATTGGAGCTCTCGTACATGATTGTCGGAACATAGAATCAGTCAGCGCCTTTCAGTTTATGATCACAACCCCATATCTTTAGTATTTATCTCTAATTAAAATGAATATAGATCCCTAATAAGTTGAACATAAAGTTTATTTCTATTAATTGAATATAGAGCTTTTCTCGTGAACTAAGGAATATGACTTTTCCCAAGTATAATTAAATCTAGATTCCTAGTTCACTAATTAATTGAACGTAAGGCTCTCATTAGTTGAACATAGTGGTTTATCCCCGATAAATTAGGATTTTCAATGATTAGTCAATATGCGTTATCCCCACTAACTAAATATACTTTTTCTAACCAACTTAATGCAGCAGTTTTCCCCACTAAATAAATATGCTTCCTACTCACAATTGGAATGTGTGGTTTTTCCTTAATTAATTGAATGGTAGAGTTTTTCCTTAACTAATCGGGATATGTGGTTTCTAACTAATTGATACTTGGTTTCCTAACTAATTGAATGGTTTTCTCCTTAACTAATTAACTATAAGGTATTATTGAGAACCGAATGTAAGTTTATCCTCGCTTACATGTTCTATGTCACACATTTTTAATATGCTACTAATGTGATTTAATTATTGGTGTTTATGCTCTTAAGTTTATGTTCGTATTCAATCAAGTTGCATATCTGTGTTCATGCATCATATTATCGTATGTTCATAAAAGATTTCACTGAAAGCATCCCAAGATTACAAAGTCAAGTCATGTAAAGTATAATGTTTTTCAAGAAATGAGTTTACATCAGTTTCACGCCGAGGCCGAGTGGGAAACAAGCACGTGACCGTGCTCCGACCATGTGGTAATGTTAATGTTCAAGAGTGGCCTTCAGCAAAAACGAATGAATTGGGCATTCTACAAACGACCCTGGGAAATGGCCTTCGCAAAACGAATGGAAATCTGCCTTCTGCAAAATCAGCGGGTTCCAAATAACAAGCGCCCACTGCGACCCTGGATGAGAACAATGTGTTACTAAGCGAGCTCGCGTCCTAAGAATGTTTCATGCACCAAAGGCAAAAGTCTTATGCAAAGAAAAAGCTTGTAAGCAATGAAAACGGTTTTAAGCAATGTAAGACATATCAGACAGTACGACCATGTATGAGATTACTCTGCTGAAAGCTCCTCTTTAGCTCATTCCACGCATCGTCTCATTTTTCAGATGTGAAATGTACAGGCGAGATGGCTTAAGCGCAGCTGATTTCGGGGAACCCATGTCAATGGAATTCTTTTATTTTTAAAGTTTGACTTTTTAGTTCATTAAATATCTGATGGTCATTTTATTTTCGTGATTTAATGCTTTTAAAGCGCGCTATTTCCGCGCTTATAAGCATTTAACTCAACAAGGTTTTTTCAAAAGAAGATTTTTTATTATTCCACATTTAAGCATTCTTCAGAGTATTTCTAATTTTAATTCTTATTTTCGCATTAATATTCAAGTAAGCTAGAAAAAGTGCTACATTTAAAGGGCATCAGAGCTCGTGATTTTTAAAACTCCGCTCGACTTTTTAAAACCATTAATACGGTGTTTAAAGTCATTTAGTCAGCTGGAGTTCCGAGTCACGCTCGAAAAGCATCTCTCTCCACTAATTCCGTAGTTTTGCAGTAATGTCATTAGCGAATATATGTCTGGACTACGAAATGTTTCCTGCTTTTGTTTTTACCGATTTTGTTTTCAGATGTCATTAATTACTTCGTCTTTCATTTCCATGAAATGATTTGTTGCTCAATTCTTAGAACCTCTTTAACTAAAGGAGTATCTGTGTACAAGAACGAATATAACAATGAGAATCGGGCAGATGTCGCAGTTAATCACGTGCGAGGTATATCATCTTTTACACAAAAGGCGTATCGGGCTCAAAGACATCACGCCATCGATCGCCTAGTAAAGTAAATATATTTTCGCTGGCGGAAGCGTTCAAAGGTAACACCTACCTATCTCCGCAAGCAGGTTCAAACCGTTGATTTTATCACTAAATCTTTGTATCCTTGTTATTTCCTTCATGCTGGGATTGTTGGAAAAATCATGATGAAATTGCCATTCAGCGATTTTCGGGACTCGATTGTCTAATGACAAAAGGTAAAGTTTCATTCTGTTCTACTCCGTGAGAACATTAAAATCGATATTTATTTGTCCAAACGGTAAGCTCTGACGAAGGTTAATTAAAGCTTAAAGACAATAGATTTAATTAATTTAAAACATAACCACATGCGTTTGTCTTCTTTTAAAGTGGTTTGTCCTATACAAACTTAAAACAGATTTGTATTTTCTTAACAAAACATTCAGCACAGTTTATATTTATCAAAGTTGGGTATTTATACAGTTCGTTTCACATGTTCGAACTGTTTTTTGGAAATTAGCAGAACAAATATCATTCATTTGACTGTTTTGTCTTTTAATAAGGCTACTGCTTGTTTTTCATTCTTGAGCATGCAAATTTTGAAATAATCTGTATAATTCTTATTTTGACTTTTACTGCAGATTGGTTGGTTTTGCTAATAAAAATATCATTGTCAAATTGGTTAATTATTAGACATATGCTTTGAAGTTTGAATGCCTTCAATTGGATAAAATCTTTTCAATTGATATTTATGATTGTTGCCTTAAACATTCTTTTCGAAATCATTCTGTTCAAAGATTATTTTCAATTACAATTCAGTTTAGTTTTTAAACTCAGTTTCTGAATTGGTTTTTGAAATTCAAATTCAATTTGGTATATCACAATTTTCTGGATTCTGAATATATACATTGAATTGAGTTCTAATAACTCTTGTTTGTTGTGTTGGTTCAAATTTCATTTTGGACTAATAAATTATACCCGTACTACTTTGGAGTGAAAGGAAATTACATTGGACCTTATAATAAAAGTTGAACAATTTATTTTGTTCTTGTCGGTTTGTTCCGATTAATCGAAGTACTAAATTTTGATTTGTTTTTTAGAAATGGCTTGATTTGAACTGGGAGTTCGATTGGCGCAAATGAGACAAATGTTACGCTTAATCGATTGTGCCTAATCGATTGTGCCCAATCCGTGGTTAACCCTGTTGTGCCTCGGATGGTGGCTAACCCCATTGTTAATGTGCGGTGAATCATGGTGAGAAACCGGAGAAATTCAACGGTTTGGATTTCAAACGTTGGCGAAAAAAATGTTGTTTTACTTGGCGGCGTTGAACCTAGCAAGGTTCTTGACTCAAGATCCTCCAAAGTTGAGTGAGGATGAAACAGATGTTCAAGTTGCTCACGCGGTTGATGCTTGGAATCATGCGATTTCCTTTGTAGGAACTATGTAATGAATGGTTTAGCGGATCCGTTGTATAATGTTTATAGCTCTAAACGAATGCTAAAGAATTGTGGGAGTCATTAGACCACAAGTATAAGTCGAGGATGCGGGGGCTAAAAATTTATAGTTGGCCGTTTCTAGACTTTAAAATGATTGATTCAAGTCGTAATAAGTCAGTGCAAGAACTTCAAGTGATTATACATGATATTCTTCTTTGAAGGGATGTTTTTGAATGAAACTTTCCAAGTAGCTGCAATAATTGAAAATTTGCCACCGCTTGGAAAGATTTCAAGAACTATCTGAAGCACAAACGAAAGGAGATGAGCGTTGAAGATCGATTGTTAGGCCGGATTGAAGAAGATAACAAAGGTTACTGAAAGGAAAATGTTCAATCTGTGTGGCTGCTAAAGCCAATGTTGTGGAGCATGGCGAAAACTCCAAAGGAAAAAGAAAACCGGGAAAAGCTGGTAAAGGGTTCAATAATTGGGGACCGAAAGGAGGCATCTCCAAAAAGAAGTTCGAAGGGAAATGCTTCAATTGTGGCGGCAAGGGTCACAAGGATTACGATTGCAAAACCAAAGAAGAATCGGGAGGCTAACATGGTTGATCACATTTCTCAAGAAGTGTCGGATATGAACCTGGCTGCGGTGGTCTCGGTAATTTCATTGATTCAAACCCAAAACAATGGTGGATTGATTCTGGTGCTACTAGGCACGTGTGTTCTGTCGAGAGAAATGTTTAGTTTCTTTGAGCCGACTAAAGATGGCGAGAAAGGCTGTACATGGGAAATTCGGCTCTTAGGGTCAAGGAAAAGGCAAAGTGGTTACGAAGATGACATCCCAGGGAAGGAATTGACTCTAAATAATGTATTGTTTGTACCGGACATTCGTAAGAATTTGGTGTCAGTTCGCTTCTAGATAAGCATGGTTTCGCATTGTTTTCGAGTCGAGAGGTTGTTACTTTGTTAAAAAATGGGATGTTTGTAGGCAAGGATTATGCTTCGATGGGTTGTTTAAGCTCGATGTAATGGTTGTTAAACCAAAATCTAATGAAATGAATAACTCTTGTTTACTTGCTTGAGTCTTCCAATTTGTGGCATGGTAGACTAGGACATGTTAATTATGATACTCTACGTAAATTAATTAACTTGAATTATATACCAACATTCCATATTGATTCCAAGCACAAGTGTGAAACTTGTGTTGAGACAAAGTTAACAAGGACTTTATTTAAAAATATTGAAAGAAATAATGAACCACTTGATTTAATTCACACCGATGTATGTGATTTAAAATCGACACAAACACGTGGTGGTAATAAGTACTTCATTACTTTTATAGATGATAACACAAAGTTTTGTTATGTGTATCTTCTTAAAAGTAAAGATGAAGCTATAGAGAAATTTGTTCTCTATAAAAATGAAGTTGAGAATCAACTCAACAAGAAAATTAAGGTGTTAAGAAGTGATCGTGGAGGTGAATATGAATCACCATTTCTTTGGTCTGTGCCCAACACGAATTAGACACGAAACAACAACACCTTATTCACCTCAATAGAATGGCATTGCGAACGTAAAAAACCGTACACTTAAAGAAATGATGAATGCCATGTTATTAAGTTAAACGCTTGCCTCGAGAACATGTGGGGGGAAGTCGCTGTCTTGTGGCTAATTACCTTTTAAATGAGGTACCCCGTAAGAAACTAGACAAAAGCCCTTACGAGCTATGGCATGGAAGAATACCATCCTACAAATACTTACGAATGTGGGGTGTTACCTACACCAAAGAAGGTGAAGGTAGGTCCCAAAAGCTGTTTTGCATATTTATTGGATATGCACATAATTGATCTTTGCTTATCGATTTCTTGTGCATGAATCTAAAGTTGAAGATATACACAAGAACACGATAATTGAATCGAAAAATGCCTCGTTCTTTGAAAATGTATTTAATGCGGATCGAGAGAAGAAACAAGCTCTTCTAAACGGATACATGATTGAATAGAACAAGAGCCGGAAGAAGAGGTAGAAATTAGACGCAAGAAACGGGCTAGGATAGAAAAATCTTTTGGTCCGATTTTCTAACCTACATGTTGGAAAGTGAACCTCAAAGTTCTGAGAGAAGCTATAGCTTCTTCGAAAGGAGCATTATGGAAAGAAGCCATAAAAAGTGAAATTGATTCCATCTTGCAAAACCATACACAGGGAACTAGTGGATCTTCCGAGGGCGAAACCACTAGGTTATAAATGGATTTTCAAGAAGAAAATGAAAAGCGGATGGAACAATTGATAAGTACAAGGCTAGACTTGTAATTAAAGGTTCTGAGACAAAAAGAGGGCCTTGATTACTTTGATACGTATTCTCGATTCACGAGAATAACCTCCATTAGATTGGTACTTGCAATAAAGATTATGTGGATAAGATATGGGTTTAGGCGCGTAATCCTCATAATAAAGATTTCTAGAACTTCAAATGGTGACATTTGATCGATCACATTATGTGGATAAGATTCTAGAAAAATTTAGTAAGGATGACACGTTGTTAGCTAGAACTCCTATAGACACGAGTCAACATCTATCAAAGAATAGAGGTGAGGTTGTGTCTCAATTGGAATACTCACGAGTCATAGGAAGTATGATGTACTTAATGAGTTGTACAAGACCCGGACATTGCTTATGCGGTGAGTAAATTGAGCAGATACACGAGTAATCCAAAGACATGAACAACTTTGGAAAGGTATAGTGAGAATACTTAGGTATTTAAGATACACTCGTGATTTTGGGTACGCACTATACAAGATATCCTGTTGTTATTGAAGGGTACATCGATGCTAATTGGATATCCGATATTAAAGACTCTAAGTTTACAAGTGGATTTGTATTCACTTTAGGAGGTCAATGCCATATCGTGGAAATCTTCTAAGCGACGGTTATAGCTAGATCCACAATGGAGTATGAATTTATAGCTTTAGACAAGTGTGGAGAAGAAGGTGAATGCTCAGGAACTTCTTAGAAGATATTCCAAAGTGGCCAAAACCTGTGCCCGACAATTTGTATACATTTTGATAGTCAATCGGCGATTGGCGGGGCACAAAGCAATATGTATAATGGTAAGTCTAGACACATTAAATGTCGTAGACACAATACCATTAGACAACTACTCTCAATCGGTGTTATCTCCATTGACTATGTGAAGTCAAAGGATAATATAACGGATCCGTTAACCAAAGGGTTAAATCGAGTTAGTTGTAAAATCATCAAGAGGAATGGGACTTAAGCCTCGGAAAAATGAGTTGATACAATGGAAACCCAACCTGGTTATTTGGAGATCCCAAGATCTAGGTTCAAAGGGACAACCTAATTGTAAAAGACTCTAGGATCATCTTTGTGGGGGATTTTCCCTTGCCCGTTCCTTAACAATGAAGCCCGTGAAAAGAAGGATAAGCATTTGGCTTTTAATGATTCTTGTGAGTCGGTAAGACGAACTTCGGTAGTGCGGGCTACTCTTAAAGAAGAATCACCTATGTGAGAGAGAAGTGGGGCGTCAAGAGAATTGTGTGAGGCTCAATTCTTAGAACCTCTTGCAGAACCGGGCGTATGTTCGAGCCATGAATGAACATAACAATGAGAATCAAGTATGTCGGGAAGAATCTGTGTGAGGTATATCATCTTTTACACAAAAGACGAGGTTCAAAGACATCACGTCTATAGATCGGCTAGTAAAGTAAATATATTTTCACAAGGGAAGGTTCAAAGGGTAACACCTACCTATCACTGCGGGGTTCAACTATTGGACTTTATCACCAAATCTTTGTATTCTCGTTATTTCCTTCATGTGGGGGATTGTTGGAAAATTGTGAAGGAAATTGCACATTTGGGGTGCGATTTTCTTGGGACCTCGATTGTCTAATGACAAAGTAAAAGTCGATTCTTGTTCTACTCCGTGAGAACATTAAAATCGTATATTTGTTTGTCCAAAATGGTGTTTGGATGAAGGAGAAATTAAAGCTTAAAGATGATGTATTAGAATTAATTTAAAAGAAGAAACCATGTGGGTTTGTCTTCTTTTAAAGGTGGGTTGTTCCACATGGAAAAACAAAGGCATTTTAGACTAGTATATATAATGTCACCTTTTAGTAAGGTGTAAGTTTATATTGCATAGAGGCTCTCTCTACACGCGCGTTATGCGCGCGCCCGCAGGGGGGGTGCAAATCATGGTCCGGTTCGAGCTCCGAACCACCGACTTGTGTGCGGCGCGACTGCGTACACCGAATGTCGGACCGAAATCGAGCCACATAGTCTAGCCTATGTTTTCTTTGATTTTATTTATTTTTGAATTTTAAAATCTGTAATTAACAGATTTTAATTCGAATTTAAATTTATTTGTAACAACAAAATATTAATTCCTTAGGTGTAAATTTTGAATTAAAACTGTAACATCGATTTAAATTGAAATTTAAATCAGAACAACAAATTTTATTCTTGTGTAACATCTATGAAGCTTTAATAGTCGGTCAATTTTTCATATATAAGTAGGTGGTTTTCCAAAGAATCAAAATACTGAGAATTCTCCATCCGCACTTCATATACTTTCCTGCATATTGTTCTCAAAATCCCTTTAGCTTCCTCGCATTTTTGGTGATATTTTCGGCGTTTCTTGATTCGCGGATAGAAAGGTAGTCCGGTAATCCGTCTTTATCCTGGGAAACAGGCGTCCGAATAGGGGACAAATCTATTTTAAGGATAGTGTGTCAAACACACGATTCGAGCCATTTTTTTCGATTCTCGATTTTATAAATCATCTTTGCGAAATTATTTTGTAACAATTAGGAGTAGGTTAAAATATAGATATAAGACACGTAAAACACACATACGGAACAAACAAAAACACACGGCCAGTTAGAGGAGAAGAGTCGGCCAGAGAGAGAAGAAGAAAGAGAAAGAGAAGAAAGATAGGTGATTTCCCATGCGATTGATTCGAAAGAAGATTTTACTACCCCTAAATTGAACAGGGCAAGTAATCTCCTAGTTTTCATATAGAATTAGGGTTTATTATTATTGACTTTTTACGTTTGATTGTAAGGTTTGCGGTTAAATTTTATGGATTAACATAGCTATATGATTTACTAGACTTATCTCCCTAAGATGTTATGAATCATTGCTTGATCGCCATCGGTTAAAGTTTAGAAAAACCTTATGTTCCGAGAAATATATATAATTACGACTTTGATGGTCAAGACATTGTTCACCTTTGCAAATCTGCACAAATTTATATATTTCCATTGTTTAGTCTAATGTGGTTAATCTATAGTGTCACGGACTTGTTCCCTTAACAATGAACCGTGCGGCCTTAGCGCTCTTCCGCCCCTTGCTTGCGGTTGCTAAGTCGACCTCTCTCGAGCGTCTTTAGTGTGTGAAGAAGTGTAAGAAAGATGGCTAAGAAAGAACACAAGATAGTTGGGAAAGAACACTTGTATATCCACTCAAACACTTACAAGACTTGATGGTTTGCAAATGAAACCATGCCCCTATTTATACTACTCCACCTCCTAAATGGACGGTGGTGATGCATTTTGATCCTACGGTTGGGAGAAGTTCTCTAGAACTCTCCAAGGAATGTCCCTAGAATATTCTTACAAGATATTTACAAGGGAATTCTCTAGAATCACCCTACAATCTCTACAACACTCTACAAGACTCTAGAACATTCTATGTACAAATGGGCCTAAGTATTTAGGCCATTGTGTGGGCTTGATTAAGGCTAGCCTCCAAGCTCAATGCAGCAAAATTGGGCAGCCCGTTACATTCTCCCCACCTGGTTCGGCGGCGTCCTCGTCGCCTCGTACTCGGCCGAGTTGTGGTCGGAATCGCCACAAGTCTTCTTCAAGTTCCCATGTTGCCTCGGACTCCGGTAGTCCCTTCCATTTGATTAAGTATTGAGTACGGCGTGGAACACCTCGCCTTGAGCGATCCTCTTCATGAGCACCTCTTCAACGTCCTTGTCAAACGACTTGGTCACCATAGGAGGTGCTCATTTGCGATCTACCCTCGGCTTGGGTCTTCCTCGTCCACATAATATGGCTTCAACATACTAACGTGGAAGACCGGATGAATTTTCAATGTATCGGTAGGTCGACGCGATAAGATACCTTACCTACCTTACAGTTATGGGAAACGGCCCCTCATATCGCCTCACCAAGCCTTTGTGCATGCCTCGTAGCGCCTTGAATCTGCTGCGGTAGAAGGCATGAAGACTGATCGCCAATAGTGTACTCCTTTGGCCGTCTCTTCTCATCGACTATTTCTTCATCTTCTTGCGGGCCTTTTCTAAGCATGAGCGGGCTAAGTCGGCTTTCCTCCCATGACTTAGCCATCTTGCTGCCCCGGACTCCGCCCGTCTTCTGGCACGTGGCCAGGTGTGTGGAGTCCAAGGTTGTTGTCCCGTTGCAAGCTCGAACGGGGGCTTCGTCCGTGGCCTCACTCATTGCAAGTTATAAGAGAATTGCGCCACATCAAGGAGTTTGGCCCATCTTTCTTCGGTTGGCACTCACAAAGTGCCTCGGTAGCACTCAACAAGGCATTCACCCGTTCGGTTTGTCCGTCGGTTTGGGGGTGAAAGCTTGTTGAGAAATTCAACTCCGTGCCTAGGAGTTTGAAAAGCTCGTCCATAGTCGCCCCAAAGCGAGGATCGCGATCAGCGATGATATGCCGTGGTAGTCCCCAATACTTCACCACGTTCTTGAAAAAGGCCCTCGCCGCCTCCTCCATTTGTGCAATCCTTTGTACAGGTATGAATGTCCCGTCTTGGAAAAAGCGATCTACCACCACCATTATCGACCCGAACCCCTCGGATTTGGGCAATGCACTATGAAATCCATGATGATGGAGTGCCATGGACGGTCGGCGGCGAGGTAATGGCTCGGCGATCCCCCGGTTGCTTATTCTCCGTCTTGTCTTGCTTTGCACACAAGACAAATCCTCACATAGAGCTCGACGCCGTCCCTCATCTGTGGCCAAAAGTATGCGGCTTCTAATAACGCCAGTGCGCTTTTGGCCGGATGTCTGCCCATTTTGTATCGTGACATTCCTTGATGAGATCCTTCCTCAAACTGTCCCATCTCGGAATGTATAAACGTCGCCCTTTGGTGTAGAGTAGGCCGTCCTCTCTACCCAAAATTGCTTGGTCTGCCCTCCTTGGCTAGCTTCATGAGCTCCTAGCCATAGGGTCATGCTCGACCCACACGATGCGGTCCACGATCTCCCCTTTTCTTTGCGCTTATGGTCGCAAGCTCCGCGCTGCGGCTTAGTCGTCGGCTACCACATTGGCTTTCCCTGGTTTGTACTCCAACGTGTAGTCGAACTCGGCCAAGAAGTCTTGCCACGGGCTTGCTTCGGTGATAGCTTCTTTTGAGTTTGGAAGTAGCTTGTGGCAACGTTGTCCGTTTTGATGGTGGAATGAGATCCCGAGAAGGTAGTGTCGCCACACCCGTAGGCAATGAATGATGGCCGTCATCTCCTTCTCTGCACCGTGTACGGCGCTCGGTGTCATTGAGCTTGCGGCTCTCGAATGCTATTGGATGTCCTCTTTGCATCAATACTCCCCAATAGCAAAGTCGGACGATCGGTATGTAATTCGAATGGCTTGCCAAAGTCGGGCGATCTTAGGGACCGGTTCTGGCTTATGCGGCCTTCAGGTTGTCAAACGCCTTTTGACATTTTCGGACCATTCCCATGCTTTCCCGCTTCTTAAGCGGTCCGTCAAAGTGCCGCCGTCTTGAGTATCCTGTATAAAACAGCGGTAATAATTAACAAGACCAAGGAAAGATCTAAGTTCGATTACCTTGGTGGGGCCTCCCACTCCACGATAGCCTTTATCTTGGCCTCGTCCATCCAAGCTTCCCATGCCCGATAATGTGTCCCAAGAAGGGTACCTCCTCCTTTGCGAACGAGCACTTCTCCTTCTTGACATAAAGTTGGTTTTCCCGCAATACCGGAAGATGGTGCGTAGGTGGTCGGCATGCTCCTCCATTGAGTTGCTATATATCACGATGTCATCCAAGTAGACCACCACGAACCGGTCTAGGTAGGGGCTGGAAAATCTTGTTCATCAACGTGCAAAACGTTGTTGGGGCATTGTTAGTCGAGCGGCATGACTAACCATTCATACGATCCATCTCGGGTAATGCACGTCGTTTTTGGCTCGTCCCCTTCGACTATGCGGACTTGGTAGTAGCCTTTACGTAAGTCCATCTTGGTGTATACTTTGGCACCACCAAGCCATCAAAACAAGTCGACAATTAACGGGATGGGATAACGGTTTTTAATTGTTACTTTGTTAAGCGCCGGTAGTCCACGCACATCCTCAATGATCCATCGTGCTTCTTCGAAATAAGATCGGCGCCATAAAGTGCTTTGGAAGGCCTGATCTTCCCCGTGTCAAGCAACTCCGTTAGTTGCTTGCGTAGTTCCTCGAGTTCGGGTGGAGCTATCCGTGGGTGCCATGGCGGGCGGTTTGGCACCGGCTCGGCTTCGATCTTGTGATCCACCTCACGCCTTGGTGGAAGTTGGTTCGGCGGTGGCGGGCATGACATCCTTGTTCTCATCCAACACCTTTTGGATGAGCGGGTGAACGTCGTCCTCCTTGTTAGTGGGTTGGTCCTCCTCCTTGAGGGTGGCTAAGAACGTCGGCTCCCCCCTTTTCACCCCCTTGGTGAGTTGCATGGCCGACAAGTGCTTTGCCTCCCGTTGATGCGTAGTGGATGACTCAACGGTCGGAATCATGCAAGGTGACCCTTTCTCCAAGATACATACAGAACTAAATGAAGGCATAGGGATAGCGGTTACCTTGCGTAAGAAGTCCATCCCGAGCACGACCTTGAAGTCATCCATAGGTGCCACCGAAAAATCCACTTGGCCCTTCCAAGTGCCTAATTGTAGCTCTACGCCTCGAGCTACACCATTTAGTGGCTGAGCTTTAGCATTGACGGTCTTCAACCAACCGTCCCCGTTTGTCCATCGTAGGCCTAACCTCTTGGCCTCTTCCACGGTTACGAAGTTGTGGGTGGCTCCTGTGTCTACCAACGCCTTGGTAGACCTCCCATTGACAAGTGCCTCTACATACATAAGCCCCTTGCTTGATGGTGTCGGCCTTTGCTTTGAGGCGTTGAGGAGTTGAAGAGATCCCATCTTGTTCGTTTCCTCCTCAGCAACACTATCCGTCTCTTGCCTCTCGAGCATGGCGGATAACGACCCGAGCTTTGGACAATTGCTCATGGCATGTGGCCCCTTGCACATGAAGCATCCGCCCTTGGGCACGAAGGCACGCTTCTTGTCTTCGTATTCTTTGTGGGAAGACCTCCTGTCGTCCCTCCCTTGTGGCGGCCTTCGTTGGTCTCGGACGTCCCGCTTCTCTCCCACCTTTTTGCCCGAGTTCATCTTCTCCTTATTCTTGGAGCATCCCCGAATGTGTGCGGTTGGAACTCGGTAAGGGACTCAGCGTGACAATAGCCTCATCGACCGACTGAACGCCTCGTCGATGAAGTTCTTGCTTTACCCATCCACCGTAGTCCGTCTCACAGTAAAACAATAAGTCCTCCTCGGCCGTGTTGGGGATTTGAAGCGTTAGGGTGGTGAACTCCTTGGCGTAGTCTCGGATAGTACCCCTTTGCTTCAACTCCGCTTAGTCGCCATGGCTTCGTGAAGCGGCGTTTTCCGGATAGAAGTGGCGTTTAAGCTCCTTCTTAAAATCGTCCCATGTATCAATCCGACAGTGCCCCGCTCCATGTCGGCGTCTTCTGCGCCACCATAACATCGCAAAGATATCACGTAAGGTAGAGAGATCGCGGTCTTTACCTTTGATAGCTCGTCGGTAAGGTTGAGTCCTCAATCTTTGCTCCATACGCCATAGGTAATTCTCCACTTCCTTGGCGTCTCGCGCCCCCGTTAAACCCTATCGGCTTGGGGGCCCACCCTTGGACTAGATGTAGACGTGCTAGCTCCCCGCTAGCGGCCTTCTTGACGATGCCAATCTTCTTGCATCCCCTCGATGCTTGCTTGAAGAGCTTGGACAATATCGACAACTCTCGCCTCTCTAGCCGTGCAAAACGCGTTCCTCCAACGTTGTGTTGGCATCAAGGCATTCTTGCACCGACTCCTTGACGGTGTCTAATCGTCCCGTCGTCACGTGGCCCTCAGCGTCTCGACATTGTGCTCGACCCTCTCGAGCCTCTCGCCCATCTCGCTGCGGCAAGCTCCCGAGGAGAAGATTCACCACGAGCACTTGCTGCTTCCGGTCACGCTTCTTCTTGTCCTTGGTTGGCACGAGTTCCCTCCTACGAGCGTCCGTCACCCCGACGCAATATCCTTGTCGTCACCGCCATTACGCTAACTTCACTACACTTGTGCCCGAACCAGGACTCGATACCACTGTCACGGACTTGTTCCCTTAACAATGAACCGTGCGGCCTTAGCGCTCTTCCGCCCTTGCGGTTGCTAAGTCAACCTCTCTCGAACGTCTTTAGTGTGTGAAGAAGTGTAAGAAAGATGGCTAAGAAAAACACAAGATAGTTGGGAAAGAACACTTGTATATCTACTCAAACACGCTTACAAGACTTGATGGTTTGCAAATGAAACCATGCCCCTATTTATACTACTCCACCTCCTAAATGGACGGTGGTGATGCATTGATCCTACGGTTGGGAGAAGTTCTCTAGAACTCTCCAAGGAATGTCCAGAATATTCTTACAAGATATTTACTGAGGGAATTCTCTAGAATCACCCTACAATCTCTACAAAACTCTACAAGAATCTAGAACATTCTATGTACAAATGGGCCAAGTATTTGGGCCATTGTGTGGCTTGATTAAGGGCCTCTCCAAGCTCATCTCGAAAAATTGGGCGCCCGTTACAATAGGTAATCTAATTGGTTTTCAATCCTTTTATATTAATCAACTTAACCTTTGTTTGAATGGTACACGTGTATAAAGGAATTGTAGTTTTATAATATTTTGTTAAGTGATATTATTATACCGAATCATTACCCTAGAATTATTGTGTAGTAAATTGGACTTTCTCAATTTAGTTAAGGCATTCTGTTGCACTTTAAGAAGTGGTTGGCTACAGTTTATATTATATCAATGTTATAATTTTAATGTCATCGGTAAATTGGAGCTCGTACATGATTGTCGGAACATAGAATCAGTCACGCCTTTCAGTTTATGATCACAACCCTCTATATCTTTAGTATTTATCTCTAATTAAATGAATATAGGATCCTAATTAGTTGAACATAAAGTTTATTTTTCATTAATTGAATATAGAGGTTTCTTCTAACTAAGTGAATATGACTTTTCCCCAAGTATAATTGAATCTAGACTCTAGGGTTCACTAATTAATTGAACGTAAGATTTCCTAATTAGTTGAACATAGGGTTTATCACGATAAATTAGGATTTTCAATGATTAGTTGAATATAGGGTTATCTCTAATTAACTAAATATACTTTTTCTAACTAACTGAATGTAGAGTTTTCCCTTGACTAAATAAATATAAAGTTTTCCTTTGACTAATTGAATGTAGGGTTTTTCCTTAATTAATTGAATGTAGAGTTTTTCCTTAACTAATTGGATATAGGGTTTTCCCTAACTAATTGGATACTTGGTTTCCTAACTAATTGAATGTAGGGTTTCTCCTTAACTAATTAAATATAAGGTATTATTGAGTATCCGAATGTAAGTTTATCCTCGTTTACATGTTCTATGTCATGATTACTTTTAATATACTAATTAATGTGATTTAATTATTATGTTTATGCTCTTTAAGTTTATGTTCGTATTCGATTGAAGTTGCATCACTTAGGTTCATGCATCATATTATCGTATGTTCATAACATTCACGAGCATCCCAAGATTAAGCCAAGTCAAGTCATAAAGTATAATATTTTTCAAAGAAAGGGTGCACATTGTTCTATGATGCTGGAGTGAGTGGGAAATGGGCGCAGGGGACCGGCGTTCCGACCATGTAATGTTAATGTTCAAGAAAAGGGCATTCGGGCAAAACAAATGGAAATGGGCCTTCGGGCAAAGCGAATGGAAATGGGCGCTTCGGTAAAACGAATGGAAATTGGCCTTGGGCAAAATCACGAGTTCCAAATAACAAGGTCCATTGCGACCCTGATTAAAACAATATGTTACCAAGTGAGCTCGCATCCTAAGAATATTTCATGCAAAAAGGCAAAGTCTTATGCGAAAGAAAGTTTTAAGCAATGAAAACGTAAAGTCTTTTTAAGTTAAACGTAAGATATATTGCATTAGGCATGCATTCATGCATGAGATTACTTGTTGAGCTCCTTTAGCTCATTCCACGAATGTTGGTGCGGTGACTCGGGGAACCCATGTCAATGAAATTCTTTTATTTTTAAAGTTTGACTTTTTAGTTCATTAAATATCGGATGTCATTTTATTTTCAATATGAATGTTTTTGGACAAGCGATTATTTCGATTATAAGCATTTAATTCCATTTAAGGTTTTCAAAACAAGTAAGATTTTTTATTATTCCATAATTTTAAGCATTCTTGAGTATTTCTATTTTAATTTCTTATTTTCCCATTAATATTCAAGTAAGCTAGAAAAGGGCGCTACACGTAGCGCTTTGGCGCCTACAACAACACTATTTTTCCTTTTTTTTTTTTTGGGCCGATTTTTTCTGCTGGCCCGTCTGGCCCGATTTTTGCGCGATCTAGTTAAGCGCCTAGCTCTATTTGGTGCCGTCTATCCCGCTTATGCGGCGCTAGGCTAAATTTCGGCAAACCGATTTTGACCGATTTTGGCAAAATCGGATCGGTCTAGAGGCGCGGTTTGTCTAGGCGATTTTTACAAGCGTGATGATGACACTCTTTACTCTCTAGGGCTTGGGCAATTAGGGTGGTTGCAATGGTTTAACCCAAAAGCAAGTTAATAGTGTCACATCACTTAGCATCAAAAGCAAAAATTAATATACCCATAAATCTATCTCCACAATCAAAAACCCATAAAAGAACTTTATAAGGGTCCCATTATTACTTCACACATCATTATCAAATTTTCATTTATCTATTTTTTGTTTAATACTTTTATATTTAATTTGCACTTAGTAAAAGTAAATAAAAATATATTTCCTCCATTTTGTAATAAATATTAATTAACTTATTAATACATTTTAATGTAATAGTATGTATTTTGTGACTTTTATAAATAATTTCCATTCAAGATCTATTTTTTTCCAAAAGTAATAACTTTGTAAACAAAAATTATTAATTTTTGAAGTTAAAAGGAAGGGATACAAAAATGGTAAATAAAGCAATACAATCATCATCCCGTTGCATCTCATCTCTATTGAAAATATGCTAAATGATTTTGAAGGCATCGACTATGCGGAGGAATAACTCTTTTTACATCCAAAATCATTGGCGAGAATGTGCCACTCGTGTCGATCATGGGAGAAATAACCCACGACAAGGAGAGTGTAACAACTATTTTACAACAACTAGTTTACAACGACTATTTTATAATGGTTAATTTGTAACGGCTAGTTTAATTTCAAACGACATAAATAATATTAATAATTGAATATTCAATTAAATAGATGTTACAATACAAAAACTACAAAGATAAACTCAAATTAGAAAAAAATTACATATCAACTTAAATTTAAAAGACATATAGATCAATTTAAAAACATTTACGTTAGACCACGTCTCTCTATAATTTCTTCAATCATTTTTCGCATGCCAATAAAGTTAATTTTTTTGTCATGCCATCAATATCCTTCATAAGGATTTCATAATCCCTATGCCATAACTCAACTTCCTTTTGTTTGATCTCGACTTTTTGTAATGCTAATTTTTTGCTTTATATTGTTGCATTTGCTCTCATTTCACATTGATGCCTTGGTGGTTTTCGCTTTATTTGACTTTTGTTTTATGTTTTCTCTTCGCCTTTTGTCGCCTTATTGGGCGAGATCGATTTCACACTCGGCCTACGTGCCGGATTGGTTGAAGAAGTATGAGCCCCTAATTGGATGTCCCACCTTAGCTTGTCTGCGTTATAGCCATTAGTTGTGGAGCCCATTTCTCTCACTGTTTCATAACCCTCCAAACATGCTCAATTTTAAAAGTTGTATTCTCATATTCTCTTTTCCATTTCTCGTGTGTAGCGGCTATTACATCATCGTCACTTTGTCCATTTTTTCGATTGTTGTAGAAATTATTGTACTATCCTGTAAAAATATTTACATCGGGCATAACATAATAGTAATGTGCTTTTGTAACTGTTGATTCTCTCATAGGCCTACCAGCAGGGCGATTCTCATTATAGTACTGGGTGATAGGTTCCCAAAAACTTTTATCTTATTATTCATTCTCGACTCTTGAATCATTGCTAGTAGTACCCCAAGCCCCCACAAGCTTTATCTCTTCCTCTGCACTCCATGCCACCCTCCATCTGTTATGAGGGACAATCGGTTCTTTGCCAATCTCTCCACCCTCCTTAAGGTTAATATTTTTTTAAACCAAATTGTGTTGAGTGCGATGGAAATTGAGAGCCAATCATTGAACTCGTTGTTGTGGGTTCTCTATCGGTCTTGAACCTTTCCACACTCGTCTGCTTTGATTCGGTGATGGTATGCCGGATGAGTAGATACTTACGGTGACATCATAAACCCACCCCATAGTTGCATAACAATCATGAAAACATGTCCAAAGGAGCGTTATGAGCGGTGTTCGGACGAGCGGGAAAGTTAAGAAAAATTGTGCGGGATAAACGCATTTTCTTGTGTATTTGAGAATTGAAAAATTTATTGAAAGCAATGTTGTAAAAGTTTAAACAATATTTTGTTTAAACAAATGAGTGGAAGAAAACACGAGAAGGTAGGAGTTATATTTATAGCTATGAAATAAGTTGGTTAAGAGACCGATTTGATTTTTTATCTGTTGGTAAAGTGACTCTCAAATTTCTTTTTGGCCGTTAGTCCGTTATAGACTAGTTTTGCATTTATACACAATGAGGAAAAAGACAACAAATTCAATCTGTCCAAATTATGAAAATAAAACAAAGCGACAACCTTTAGTTGAATTGTGTGGTCGACAACCATTTTTGTGGGGCCCCATCGTGTGAAGCCGGGGAATTCTACGTAGGGGCCCAACTGATTTTAGTGGAAAAAAATACATCGATTCTAAAAATAACACTATAAATAGTTACCAATTTTAATAAAGTCATATTCAATTACATCTTAATATTTAAAAATAAATAACATAATCAATTACATGAATATCTCACAACATTTTTCTTCTATTCTTCATATTTTGAAATCGTCATAATCGTTGCATCTTACGTAACGCTATACTCTAACCAATCCTTGAATTCATCAAACCATGATGTAATAAATTTACGCTTTAAAAACTAATATAGCTTAATGAAACAACTATATATGAAGTCATGAACTATAAATCATAATATATTACTAAAAATTAGCCATAATAATTCATATAACAATTAATAATACAACAAAGAAATTAAATAAATAGAGAAGAAACAACAAATCCAACAAAATTAATTAATATACATTTTGATATTAAAAACCCCAAATATAATTTATTCTCATTCAATGTTAATCTCATGACAATAAGGTGAAATAAAGGAAGTGGACGTTGCTAACCAATGGTTAGTACTTGGTATGCTTTCTTCAATTCTTCTTCAATAGGGATTGACAGCAAGGGTTGGGGAGTGGGGACGGTTTCTTTAATTTTTTATTTTGTGGACATAAGCCTGAATGTGGCTATTAGGTAAGTGGGCTTTTTTTTCCTTTTCTTTTTCTTTTTATTAATGTTATATATGAAAAGACAAATATACCTTTTTTATAAAAAAATCCAAGGGGGCCCAATGCCCCTCTTGGCCCCCATACCCCTTCGTCCCTGCCCCCATGCACCACACGTGCGTCCCACTTCCCCATTTGCTAAATTGCAAGTTTCTTTGTTGAGTTGGGTTTGAAAAATCAAACCAAGTCATGTACAATTAAAAGTCATATCATAACTTCATCAATGGGCCCAAGGCGTATGCGGTAGTGAGATTTGGTGGGAACTCATCTTGAATAACATCCGTGTGGGTTTGATTCGGGAGAGATCGTTATTAGTAGATTGGGGGTCGACATAATTGTTCTCTTTACGCAGGAGGATTTGGTTGTATGTCGTGACCCGTTAGAACATTTGGCCATGCGTGCACATCCATTTTTACCTTGGCGGCGCAATGAGGAGCCGGTTTGTTGTCGCCGGCGTAGTCGGGGCGTAGCGCAGAAGGCGAGTTATCAAAAAAAAAAAAAAAAAAAAAAAAAAGTCATTCCCACAATGGCTATTAAATTATTGAGTTGGTTTTGAGCAACCATTGCGGTTACCCTTAGTAAGAGTGAAAATTAATTTCTGCACTCTATTTTTCCTCAATCATGCTAGTAGTCTATCCGTCTCTCTTAACTGTCTGCCTCTTCCAACACCGTTCTCTCGCCGCGCCACCACGTCGTCTACTACAGTGCACCAGCGTGAGTACATTCTGAAAACCTTTTGAATTTGTAAAATTCTTTGAGTTTTCTCCAAGTCGCTCGGTGACTATTGTGAATTGTGATTACACTTGAATGTGAATTTTTTCAAGAAATGGAAATGGAGTAATGAAATATGTAGAAACTTTTGATGTTGAAGTGCCATTGCTTGGTGTTTTTGATATTTTGAAGTGCTGGGTGGCCTTTTGTGGGTTTAAGAGAGACTTTTCGACAATATTAAATTTTTAAATACTCTACTATATAAAATTCATGTTTGCATATTGTTTGAATTGAAAAAAATTATGTCAATTATTCAGTTAATGGGGGAGCCTCTCTCTCAATTATTGATAATTTAATTATAAAATATTAAAACTAGACATTTTGAATTAAAAGTTAAAACTACATAGGCGTAATGATTTGATTATATTAATATAAAATAACTGATGGGTGATAAGCAGCAGCATTGAGGGGATTTTGACAAAGTGTAGTAGTTTTGAAAATTAATTGACAAAGTAAGGTAAAATTTGATTCCCTTGTGGAATTAAGTGTAAGCGCATCTTTGTAAGTGTGTCTTTTCAAAAGGCTCATGCACCAAATATGCCTTTTCGAGAGAAGGCTCACGTGCGATTTTTTTTTTTTAAAATTCGGATGAATGAAGCGTATGAACTATGTGAGCCTTTTAAAAAGGCTCACTTCATCTATGCGCTTCATTTGATTTTTCTTTTTTTTTTTACAATTTTTTTTAGTTTTACCAATTTTCCATTTCACATCCCGAAAAAAATAAAACGACACATAATAGCAATTTAAATTTAATTATAATTTAATTAATTTATGATTAATTTAAAATGTATTAGTTTAAAAACAAAATAAACTACGTCTGAAAATGCGGACGCATGAAGTCGGATGGATACTGCTGTCTAGGTGGGTATGAGTGAGATATCCACCCAGATGTGGCACCGGAGGACATCGAATTTAGGATTATGCTATTAATGTAGTTTATTTTGTTTTTTAAACTAATACATTTTAAATTAATTGTAAATTAATTAAATTATAATTAAATTTAAATTGTTATTATATGTCGTTTTATTTTTTTCGGGATGTGAAATGGAAAATTGGTAAAACTAAAAAAAATTGTAAAAAAAAATCAAATGAAGGGCATGGATGAAGTGAGCCTTTTTAAAAGGCTCACATAGTTCATGCGCTTCATTCATTTGAATTTAAAAAAAAAAAATCACATGTGAGCCTTTTGAAAAGGCACATTTGGTGGATGAGCCTTTTGAAAAGACACACTTACATCATGGGCTTACACTTAATTCCACAAGGGGATCAAATTTTACCATACTTTGTCAATTAATTTTTAAAACTACTATACTTTGTCAAAATCCCCCAAATTGAAGTATGGCAGCAAACTTTCAATTGTGGCGGGTCCAACACCACAGGTCATGGATCCAATGCGAGAAGGGTGCAGGTTATGCCAAACTGTCTCAAACTTGCCCGATTGTCATATTCATTAGACATTTGTTACGATAAATAATATTTTCATTACTTTGTACCCATGAATTTTTTATTACATTGTTGAAACCCTAAATTATCTACAATAAGGTTAATCTTATTTCTCTAGAGAAAATGATAAAGTTTGCGACTTGATTTACTTTCATTTTGGATTTTTTTCTGCTAGAAATTAGAAACTTGAAAAATTTGTTAGTGAGATAAGAAATTCTTTTTGAAATGTTAATGGATTGAAATGAAAATGTAATGATAAAAAATAATGTGAGATAAAATAAATGGGTGGATAACAAATATTTGAGTGAGTAAATATTTGTTTTTTTCAAACGATAGAACTTTTATATATTAACAAAACAAAACTTACAACGCTAACTCAAAATGGCCACCAACATAACATACATACATTGATACATGTCAGGGGAGAACTCCGTCACGAGAGGTAAAACCACCGTAAATCGAGGAGCAAAACAAGAAACAACTAAAAAATAAAAAACACAAAGCATAAGAAAACTAAACCACCTCCGAAAGGAGGGACTAAGGCACTCCTCGAGGGAGACTACCCAACTCGAACAAATCCGGGCCTGAGCTACTTCACGCACCGCAAGACGAGAAATAAGCGATCGCCTACGAGTTTCGCAAATCAACCAGGTAAAAATAAAGACTCAAAAAAAAAAAAAAAAAGGAAAAAAAAAAAAAAAACAGAAAAATCGAAAAAAGAAATGAAAAATGCCTCTCCCTCACCCGATCTTCAACCGCAACCCATCACCTACCCGGCTCCAACTCTCCTCTTTGTAGCTCAGATCTCCGACTTGCCTCCACTCTCGATCGGAGAATCCGATCACCTCCGGATAACACAAAAGATGTGCCTTCATTGGCGCTTCATGTAAAACATGGTTGGGGAGGGGAGGGGATCGAGGGAGGAGGAGGAGGAGAGAAGGGAGGGAGGGGAGGAGGAAGGGGCGGCGGCCCCGGGAGGGAGGGGAGGGGTTTAAAGTTTTAGGGTTTGAGTTTTTTAGAGTGGGATGAGAGAAAGAGTAGAGAGAAATTTTTAGTCCCCAGTCTGAGTGAGTAAATATTAAAACTTAAGAAAAATGTGTATTAATAATTTTTTTTTTTTTTTTGGAATGTGGGCAGATGTGATTGATGTAAATAAAAATGAGAATGAGTAAATAGTGTATCTCTTGAAATTTTTGGCAGCAATCACATTTTGAGTTGAATTTTCTTTAGGGGAATGAAATTAAAAAAAAATATCGTAGGCAATTAATTGCAATCTAAAGGATCAAATTATTATATCCAAAATTTTTAAAAACAAATTTATAATAAAAAAATTTATATCCATCATATTTCTTTTACCTATTTTTCATTAATTAATTCCAAAATCATTTTAAACCCACCCCTAAATCCTAATAGAGTCCACATTACAGTTGGACCATCCAAAGCTGTGCAAAGCATCCGATTTTGCATGAAAGGGTGCTCCATTTTTTCTCAAGATAACAGCTCCAGTTGAGAAGAAATTTCTGAAATCAGACGCGTAATTCTGGAACTTCTTCCGGGGAGAAACCTTCAAAGATTCATTTTCCACCCTCCTGTCTGATTGGCGAGATTCAAAGGGATTATTTATTCGGTGGTGATACTTTTTCTAATCGGCGCCGGCCCGGTAATTTAACTCTTTCAGTCCATATAACTAGTACCCTTAAACATGTAATTATGCATTGACCGGTTAATTTGGATCTTTCTATGTGTCCTCGTTGTTTCAGTGCGTTCTTGTTTGTCAGAGGCATTTCGTCGAGCACTTTGTGTTCAATAACAAACTTCCGCCATGGATGGTGAGTCTCTTTTTTCCGTTCATCAACTTAATAATTTTTGAAACTGAATATTGGAAAGTTGAAAACTGTTACTTTAGCTTGTTGAAAAGTATCGTTTTGTTTTGAGAAGAAGATATGCAATATAGTGAATTGGAAGATACAGTGAAGTAGCCGAATCTAGTTTGCAAAAAATTGTTAACCATTGTTTTCTTTTTTGTAACGTGGGTATTTAGTGGATTCAAAGCCTACCATGGAGGAAACTATATTGGTGGGTGATGATTTGATGATGGGGCCACCCTCACCACTCATTCCACCTGAAATAGCGTCTCATGTGCTCGAAGGTGTTGATTTGTGTGATGGGATTTTGCGGAATCTGTTTCTATGTAAAGTCTTTTTGCCCTCATGAACTTTTATTTTTCTTGGCATTGGGGAAAGGAAGGTGGTCGGGGATGAGAAACTAATCTTAAGTTCACAATCTTTATCTTAAGTTCAGAATGAAGAAATGCTCATACTTTTTCATTTATTTTGTATCATAGGTCTACAAATTAATGATATTGAGCCGTTCTGTCAAGATGAGATTGCAATATATCGACAATGTGCAGAGAGAAGAGTGAGTTTTGATAATAAATTGTATGTTTAATCTTTCATTCTCTTTTATAGTTTCTTTCCCTAACTGTTCAGGGATGAATCTCCATCTGTAGGATAAGGAATTAAGACAGCGGCTTCAAGATAGCGGCGGAAATTAGGGATGTCCATGCCTTTAGAGCTAGCAAAAGAAAGATCTACTCAGTTGGAATCCGAAACAACACAATTGGAGAGGTATGCCACCCAACCACGATTAATACTGTCATTCTCTTTAACATCAGCTTATATCTTGTATATTAAGATTCTCTTGAGCGACGTTCTTTGAATGGTTGCTCTAGTATTTTGCTTGATGTTGCTTGTTTTTCTTTACTTGCTCGTTTTTTGTTTTTGTTTTGAATTATGGCATGAAGCAAGCATGATGATCAATCATGTTTTTTATTCATTACTAAACAGTTACATAAATCATTGACAGGCAAATTCTAGATAACATAACCTTTTTTTTTTTTTCAATTCTCTTTTTTTCTTTTTTCTGAGCTATGAGCCATGGCTCTAAAATATATGCTGAAGTTTTCATTACCTACATGCTAGACTGAAAGATTCAGCTTTCAGGTGCAACTCAAATGCATTTGTTCCCATATAAGACATTTCTTCATTGTCATCATCCCTTAAAATTTTCTTGCACTTATTTAGTGGGAAGATTAAGAAAGTTCATTTGGGGAGTAAACTTATTGCACATGATGCAGAATTAAACTTGGCATATTAGTTTTCCTTGTGATAATCGCAAAAAGAACCTAGCATGTTGCTAATTCATGCGCTACATTATAGTGTGTTTGATTTTCTACACTATAGCCTGTTCAACATTAGAAAACCATTTGATATAGATACAAGGGGAAAAATCGTAAGAAATCCATTATAATTGGTCCCCTCTCCTGTGTGCATATCTTCTTCCTCTAGTTGTAATCCCCTCTCCTGTGTGCATATCTTCTTCCTCTAGTTGTAATATATGAGGCTCTCTATGCAGTCCCAATCAGCAATTGTATTCTAAGCTTGAATTTCATGCAAATTTGTGGCTCTATCCAAAAATTTCTGTAATTTATGGATCCCAGAAGTACATTAACCTCGTGGATCATCCTGCAACACGCATTCCATCTGCATCTCTAAATGTGATGCTGATTCAATAAGCCTTGGTAAATCTGAAACTTCATTCCCGCTGATTTTTAAAACATTTACAATTGGCTGAGGCAATTGGTGGATGCTTGTGTGCTTCTTTGAACCTTCATAAGCAATCTACAGCAATTTTCATAATGTTTCCAGCATTGTAAATCTGATTAGCTTGCTACATTTGCTGCTTTTGCGTTTGCTAGGATACAAATGGTTTTTTTGTGCCAAATAATTTTTTTCCTTTTTTGTTGGGTATTGTAGACGCTTGATTTTGGCAAGTGGAGTTGAAGGCATGGAAGGATTTCGACAAAGATGGAGTCTCCATGGTCGCCTTACTGATACAAAGTAATACCTTGCAATCCTTATATTTTTACGAGTCAAAGTTGATAGCCATTCTTATCGTGCTATCTAAATATATGCCTCTAGGTTCAGTTTGTCACGGTCAACATCAAGCTATAAATTGAAGCTGCAATTAATATTTTTGATAATCCATGGCATCATATGGTTTTATATATTGTCTTGTAGGAGCCGACTCGAAGCCCTGAAGCAAGGAATGGATAACAGAAAGAAAGATGAATCAGTTGGAGAATTAACTACCAAGAAGAAATGGTTCTTCTGGTGAAAACAGGGTTTTTCCAGGGTAATATATATCCATTTTACTGGCATCTCATGGTGAGACTAGCACATTGTTTCTGGGCCAAGTTTATCTTGACCCTTCATGCTTGGAGAAATTCAATTAAGTCTTGTGAAGTCTGCATTTTATTTTTTATTTTTGTGTATTGTATTATGCAATGAATATTCAAACTCCAGGTAGTGTAGCAGTCCATGGAATAAATAAAAACCTTTTCACAATAGTACGAGCAATATATTGAATGGCTCATATAATGTGAGATCTTGTTATGATATATTTAGACGAACTTCTTAATTGATTCATTCTCCTGGATAATTACAAATCAGCATTGCGGTTTTGCCCAATTAAAGAAAAACAATACTCAATTAACTCTGAAAATTACAAATACCCCTTAAAAGTAATACAAATATCCCCTTGAGCTTAATTTTTATTTTGTTAACAATTAACCTCATATCAATAGGGTACAATTTGCAAAACAAAACCGAATATCAAGCGAATACTGTTAATTTTGGAAGATAATTGAATATTTTTGTAATCAGACTAAACATCAATGATGTTTTATTTATAATTAACCCTTCATTTTCCACATTTGTTTTCTGAAATTTCTTTTGGGGTTCCAGATGTTGGTTTACAGAACATGGGAGAGCTCAAGAACCCTGACATCAAATTAGACCATGCCCTGGATGCAGCCATTTACATTTTGTGTATTGATGAAGTTATTTTTACTTGCAAGATGTTGCAATGGATGTTCGCGATGAGGCTAATTATGGCGTATACCTAATGTTCAAAATACAAGTTTAGGTGGCCATATGACAAAGGGATAATATTGAATACATTTGCAAAACTCACACATCAATTACATAATGTATATGAAAGGTTACATGACAATATTGAGGAATCAAACAAGTATAACGACAAACCAGCGATCCATGAGAACAAGATCCCACATATACATTAACACGTTTGTAAATCAAAACTTTTATCTGTTGCAAATATGGGGATCCAAATAACAAGGATCATACTATACAGTCAGTCTTACGCGCGCCTATATTCATCTCCACAGTCGCCTATTATTTTCATGAGATCTTTGCCTTTCTGTGAAACTTCTAATATGCTGCTTACATCTTCATCATCAAGAACAAGTGAAAATATAGCATTGGCATCTTTGATGTGTTCGGAAAGACCAAGCCTAACACCTATCATCGATCCTGCCACAGCTTGCTGCGATGTCGCAAGTGTTATAGCAAAATGCATCACACAGAATAGAAAAGCAAAGTAACGGGCCATGCTAAAAGAAATTATGAAGTTTGAACTTATAGATAAGGGTAAATTACAAAAAGTGTTCTTTAGGTTTAATCTAATTTAAGAAAACCCAACTATCTTTTAAAATTACAAATACCTCCTAGATGTTTGTTTCTATTAACAAATTGCACCCGAGGTATTTGTTAAGAAAAATACAAAACCTCACCGAGGTGTTTGCAATATCTTAAGAGAGTATTCGTTATTTTGAATGATAACTGGATTCTTTTTTTTTTTTTTTTAATTGGGTCAAATTTGAAGGGTATTTTTGTAATTGTCCTATAAATGACTTACCTGATCCAAGATGTATCTCACAGCAACTGTGGGAATTGTAACCCCGTGCTTGGAAGCTACTTTTTTCAGGGTTTGAAGCAAAACTTGGAAAAGACTCCATCCTCCCCAAGCATCAACCATCTGATTATTTGGACATAAACGGCAATTATAAAACATTAGAGTCTCCAAAGATGAATAATAATCCACCATCCCAGCTGCTTCAAAACAAACAATTTTCTAGGCACTACTTTTTCAACACACTTTGAATGCTGATATAACAAACTGGGAAGTATTCCGAAATCAACTGAGTACATGCAAACTTGAGTAGAATATTTGAATGTCTAATTAAACTCGTGAAACCCAGACATTTTGATGCTCTGTGCAATATGGAGACTTACCCTTTTGTATTTCTGAAGTGAAGGAGTATTTAATGGAGGGCCGGCAAAAGGAATAGTTAAATTGGTATCAAGGAACTTTTCAGATAATAGTCCTCCCATCACGGTTCCATACCTGCGTACAAAGTTATTTTGTGAGGCATGGATTTACAGAAAGTAAGCAACAGTAAGCTTGAACCAGTCATATTGCTGACAGCTAGTTACAAGAGGATGCCAATCAAAATGTCAACGAAGATGGCAAATAGGTTATTACTCGAGTAAAAAATTAAGACCGACTAAAAGCAATGGCAAAGATACAGTGATACTCAACAAAAAAAAAAAAAAAGATACAGTGATACTATCCAATTCAAAACTGATATAACAAAACCTATGTGAAGTCAAACAGAACAACTACGTGACATATCATGTCTTGGAGACAAAAAATGTTACACAATTGCAGCTGCACAGGATGTATCTTTGATGTATATATGCACATTTCATATTCCCAATATGCTACAAGTTACAACCATCACACAAACTTCTCAGGTCACGTTAAAACATGTAAAAGCAGTGCTTTTTATGTTGCTTAGAGAATTATTAATTAGTTGATTAGAACATGTTTATTGAAATCAATGTTTCCACTTATAATGTGTATCTACAAACCAAAGTTCCTTACAACGACACTGGCAATGTATTCATGAGAATATGGTGAACATACATATCATTACACACACACATATATATATGTGTCACTGACAGTGGATGTTTAGGAGAGAGAGACGTACGTTATAAGTTTGACGCCCGAGAGCTGACAAAGCTCTGCCATCCTCTGTTGAGGACGCATGTCGACAATTGAATGTTGTACCTGAAAAAACATAAAGCATTGTGGGAGCATACCAAGAACTTAAGGTGAAGATCCAAATACAATCAACCAAATTCTCTTACCTGATTGCTAACAATTGGAATCCCATTCTCCAAGATCTTTTGCAACCTCTCCGTATCAAAGTTAGTCAAAGCAACTGTCTTAATCTTACCTGCATGCCAATTGCTGAATCCAGTCTAATCAAGATTTTTGGCTTCTATCATTATAATTCTGTAGACAAATGAATGCAGACAAACCTTCTTCCTTCAAATCCGTAAGGTGTTTAAGAGCATCAAGGTAGCCGGAATTAGCATAATCCCACCTAGTTCAGGCAGAATGACAAAGTTTAATAAAGAATAATTGATACCCTAAAACTCAAAAATGGTAGCAGAATAGTTTCGTGTTCATCTGTAATAGAAATATATTTGATGAAAACCTAATAGGTCTAAAAGGTTCAACATAGTTGACAGTGTTGTATTATTGTCAGAGTAGCAAACCAAAATTTATGTAATTTTATAACTCACCTGTTAAGTGGAACATTTGTTTATAGAATTATTATTTAAACTTAGAGATTTTATTTGCCGGTGATGCTGTACGACTGGGCCATGTCTTTATGTCTGCCGTTTCAGTTATGAACATAATTTAATCACTGAAACAATAACAAAGAACGACAAATAAACTTTGCAATCGAGTATTCTCTCAATTGCAATCGAGTAGTTTATCTATTGCATTTAGAGACAGGAAATGTATAAATCCATTACCAGTGAAACTGAAGCATGTCTAAAGCGGCAACATCCATTCTCTTTCTTGAAACATTAATGCTCTCGCGAACAAAGCTGCTAGTCATCTTGACTGGTGGGGGCACCCATTTAGTAAGACTGCATTACAGAAGGATAAAACCACACCACCATTTAATAAAGAATCATAAAATTGATGCTTAAAATTCCCATAAATTTATTCTTAATACCAAAATAGTAGGCCATGCACTCACCCCTGACATTTTCAAGATACTCTGGGGACGCTCTCTACGTACCCTGTTTATGAAAATACCATAAAGATCTTCTGCAGGTCCATCTACCAAACAAACAACGTCGATTAAGGAACAAAAAGACATAGGTTTACAATTCTATACCAAGACCAATTCCATCCATTAACCAAAAGTTGTCTATAGGCCGTTTAACTAATTATGCTGCCGCTAAAGTGCCGTAACAATTGGTTAAAAAACACTAATAAATGAAAAAAATATAAGAAATGCAAATCAAAGTTCTATAAGATGGTTTACATATATCAGCCAAATCAAAAGTGTTGAGACCAGCATCAGCATATTGAAGCATGGCCTCAACCGCATTGTCTCGATCGATTCTACCCCAACCTCCACTAGTTTGCCACATCCCATTAACCACTCTGCAAATGTCCAGTGAATCTTTTCCATTCTTAACTTCAATTCTCTGCTTATCATCAGTTAACGAGCATACAAATGGCCTTGCAACCACTTTGCTAGTCTTAATTACACTACCATAGTTACCCCTTCTTTTGGTTGAACTGAAAGTAAATAGATTCCATGAGTTGCTCACAATTTCTGCCATTGGCAGACTGAAAGGAAAGCTCAAAGGGTCTGTAACTCGTTTTATTTATCCTATCTATTTTTTGTCAATGCTTAGCCCTCTATTCTCTGCCATGTATTTTTATATCGCAAAATGACATTTTTGCCCCTTATATTTAATTTTTTCATTATAACAACTTTTTTTTTTGACAGAGATATCCCTTCACTTGCCATTTTTCACCCATTAATACACTAATTTCTAAAAATCTTTTCAACTGGTAATATCTATTTTATTTTCTCAGGGAGAAGGGCAGAGAAGTAAATTACATACAGTGGTCAGCCATATCGAAGGTGGAGAGACCAGCGTCGGCGTAACGAAGCATAGCCTCAACGGCGTCGTCCCGATCGATTCTGCCCCAGCCGCCGCTGGTCTGCCACATCCCGTTGAGCACTCTGCATATCTCGAGTGAATCGTTCCCATTCTTCACCACTGTTTTCCTCTTCTCCGTCACCTTAGTCGCTGTCTCGCAGCACCGCACCACTTGGCGGTTCACTTTCTTTGACCACAGCGAACCGCCGCAAGGCCGAGAAGTGTTCAAATTGGATATGAATTGATGAACTGACATTGCTGTAGCTGCCATTGTTTCAGTGGTGGTTGTCTGTTTGGGTTATTATTATTATTATTATTTTTAATGGGTTTTGGGTTATTTATTAGGTTGGTTAAATTTCGTGCAGTCGCTTTAAGTTGATAAGGTCTATTCGTTTGTTTGTTTGTTTGTGATTCTTTCTTTTGTTTTTTTCTTTTAATTAAATGCTGTTGGAAAATTGATGATAAATATTTTTTTTTTTTTTTTTTTTTTGTGGAAAACCCAAAGAATTATTTCGCTAACTTTTCATATAAAATGACAAAACATTGGCAAATAAATGAATTGGGCTCCTTATAGATATTCTTTTTTCTAAAAAACAAATCAGAATTCAGATGTACTATGACTTTGATTTTAACGAGTTGATTGAGACATCTAATTGACATTTTTCATATTTCTTTTAGAAACTCGCGGATATAAAATTACGGAAATTGAACAAAGAGATTTCGATTAACTCAAACAAATTGTCATAATGCATTAATAAAATGTTAATTGGAAGAAGATATTGTTGAAAACTAGTATTAATAAAAAGAGATGATTACAAAAACAACCGTGACGTTGAGCCTAAAATTACAAAAGCTCCATTTATACAAATACCCTAAAAAGGTATTACAAATATTAATTAAGATTCGTATTTACCTAACAAATATTCCCTCATCCGGGTGCAATTTATAAATACAACAAATGTCAAGAGAGTATTTATAATTTTGAAAATAACTAAACTTTTTTGTAATCAGACTAAACCTTATGGTAGTTTTTTTTAAAATGATCAAACAACGAAAAACTTAAAAAATAAAAGATAAACCTCTCAGTAAGATTACCTACACCAATTGGTTCACCGAGTCAAGTGGGTGGTCAATCCACTAGATTGGGATTTCCAGTTCCACTTCTTATTCCATTATATTTGATAAGTATCACATGTACAAGATGATGTCATAATTATACACATGTCTTTCATCTAATACATTGGAAAATCAACGTGAAACATGAGATAAAATTGACATGCAAACCACTATATATACCCCATCCATCGACATCAATCGAAATCACACGACAGTCATCTTTTATTGACATGGCTGCCATGGTCTCGTTCTTCTTGCAATCTATATATTAATGGGGAATTTGCAAAAATGCCACTTTTTTACAAAATTTTTGGGAAAAATCCACTCAACCTAAATCCTTTTAATTATACCCTCTCACCCCCGTGAAATGTCCAAGATACTCCCCAAGAAGAAAAGGTCCCCAATCAATCCCTTTCCCACCCATTCTCACCCTTTAAGGAAAAAAACAAAAAATGCGGTGCGATTAGATATCTTTCATTTTTTTAGATAATAGTGGTGAAAAAATTTCGGAGAAAAAGATGAATTTTTGAGAGTGTGGATGTGAAATGAAATAGTAATGATGAAAGTTGATTTGATTTAAAAATAGTAAAATAATGATTATGTGATTGGTGGTTGGAAATGTGAGTGAGTGAATAGTGAAATTTGTGGGAGAATGTGTAATAATGATTAGTTTTTTTGTGAAAAAATATGTAGATGTGATTGGTGGAAGAAAAAATGAGAAAAAGTGAGTGAGATAATAGTATATTTTGTGAAAATTTTCATAAACAATCGCATGTTTGGTCAAAAAAATTCTCTAACGGAACAAAAATGAAATCTCGTTCATATCCAATTGCATCCGCAACAGTTACTTTGAAAAGCCTTCTCTCTTTCCCGTCTCTGCTCCCAAATTTTTTTCTAGCGATTCTGACTTTTCGGCGTCGTCTATTCTCGGACCATTCCCTCTCAAGTCGCGGCAGTTTTGTGGTCACATTCCACTTGTAACGACTTCTAGTCCTCTTCCGATCGGACTTTCAACATCTACCACTTGTCTTATTTTTTTCATTTTGGCGTCCATTGTGAAGTACATTTCCTAAGTTCGATTTTTGCTATCTTGTTCTTCAAATCTAGGGTTTTTGTTGCATTTTTATTTTTTTTTTCCTTCTCATTTTGGCGTCCATTTTGTTGCATCTTTGGTAACCTTGTTTTAATTTTCATGGTTTTTGGGTTGCTTAGGGTTTCGGTCAAAGATCTCTGCATTTTTCCCAAAAACAATCTTAAGTAGTTTAGCTCGGTTTCATGGGTTATGGGTTGGTTTGAAAACATGATAGTGTTATTTTGAAGTTTATTTCGATGTTTATCGATTGGTTGGGTTTGATTTTGGATGTTGTTTGCGTTTTTCAACCTCTGTTAGTTATGTTCCTTTATCAAACAGAGTTAGTCTAGTATAATAAGGTTTTACCTTAGTAGTTTTATAAATTTTATTTACTTTTATTGATGAATCAAAATCTTTCTCTGTATTTTCTTCAGAGGATTCTTCTTTATTTACCATAGAAACAGTCTTTTTAGACTTGTCATCTGAAAATTTTAATTTATGAAGTCTATCTATTAATTCATTCATAAAATATGTATCCCTTTTAGGAATCAAATTATATTCTTCTTTTTTAAGAGTAGGAGGAGGTATCAACATAAGAGTTGATTTTGAAGTTGAAGCTTCATTCGGTTTAATTATATTCTTTTGAGAATTTAACATATTTTCTATTTTAGTAGTTTGACTACTTTGAAATTCTAACAATTCTTCAATTCTAGTAGTTTGACTACGATCGATTGAAGATTTAGATTTGTAAAATTATTTTCTTTGTATTAGCACATCAAGCTTGTCCCGTTTCCAATTTTATTGGATTTGCTAATGTAACCTTATCACCTTTTTCTACTTTTAGAGTAGTAAAGGGAGGATGTATGCTTTTAGCTTCTTCTCCGGATGATGATAAGTATTTTTATAAAGCGATTCAATAGTATTCGTCATCCGAGTGTAATTGACATCAACTCAGGAAATTCTTTTCCTCTATAAGGTAAATAGATAAATTTCAATCATTTGAAAAATCATGTTCATATGGATCTTTATTAATTAATTTGATCCATTTGAAAAAATTATTAAAATATCTATTTTGTTTTGACTTATTGTAAGTCAATAAAAACATTGAGCTTTTAAATAGTTTTTTTGCTTTTTAAAAGCTTTTCAATTGCTTTTGGAATGTAAGACAATTAAATCGAAAATTGTATTTACACTATATCCCACATCCGAGAATGATGGGGACGAAGGTCCGTTAGTATTAAAACTTGTAGTTGGTATTTCAACTTTATAATTTGGTTTACTAATATTTTCGGAGGTTTTATTTAACCTGCTATATTAAGACTTTCGATAGAAGATGTAGAAAATCTTCTAGATTGATTCACCGGATACGCTTAATTTTAAACGGCAACTTCTTTGAGAAGTAAATTTTATGATTACATCACCATCATCATATTGAATGATTTCCTTAGGGGTGTGCACGGATGCGGGGCGGTCAGGAGATTCATAAATCTCGAACCGAGTCCCAAAGTTCGAGATTTTAAAATTCATCTCGAATCCGAACCTAAGAAAATAAATCTCCGTCCCGAACCGTCCCAAACTTGATGCGGTTGGTCTGGAGATTCATTCTAATGAAACGGTATGGGATGGTTCGATGCGAGACGGATAAATGGAGATTGGTCATAAGTAAACACACAAAAAAACTGAAAATCCGAATGTAAAAATCACCATAGGTCATTATTTTTTTAGTACATTCCCAAATTAAATACTAAAATCATAAGGGTTATGTTTTGCATGTTTTTGTGTGTGTTTTGTGTGATGATTTATACATATTTTTGGCGTGTTTTATTTGCATTTGCATGTTTTAGTGTTACGTTGTGTTATTTTATTGAGTTTTTAGGTTTTGGTGGAAAAAACAAGTTTTGGAGCAAAAACGTTAAAAAGTCATTTCACGCAATCTTCTAACGTCATCATCGTATTTTGGATTTAACGTTCGCATCAAGCCCAATTGACATGATTACTGCACCATTAGAAAGATAATTCAAAGTTCTACAATGTTTATCTCTGCTACTAAATGCGAATGAAGACGTTTCGATGGGTTAAAATCATGTACAAGGCAAAATAATATGTCAAAATCTCGGAAATGGCACGTCTTGGTATTTTGGCCATAACTCTCTCTATAAAATTGATATTGAGGTGATTCAAGTGGCTATGGAAATCTAAGAGATAGATCTACAATTCATAAGAAGACATCAAGACGAAATTCGACGTTTGGAGGTCGCACGATCGTCGTGCATGACTATGACGACAAAGACTGGCGGCCAGGCGGGTCGGTCTGCCGGGCCGTAAGCAGCGTGCTTGATCATGCGCCGTGACTTGCTTTGAACACAAAATTTTCGATTTTTTCGCGTTTTTGGCTCTTCTACCTTGTTTAGGACTCTAGGCTTATAAATAGGACTTGGGGAGCCCCTGTTTTGAGACACTTTCATTCATAGCACTTTTAGACTTTAGTTTTTGGTATTTTTCTCTTCCATTCAACATTGGGATTACTTGGGTTCTTCCCCTTGAAGTTAATTTTGCTTCTTAATCAAAGAGTAAGATTTATTCATCTCTTTTGTCGATTTTAATTGTTGGGTGATTATTATTGTTGCATGATCATGCTTATGATTGTTTTCTTTCCTTCAATTGAGATTATGATCCCATCCCCAAGCATGAACTAATTTCCTTGTTCTAGGATTATGATGATTTGATTCAAACAAACAAGCATAAGTATTGATTAATTGATCCGCTTTCTGAATAAATTGTTTTACTTGTTGATTGATTGTTTGGCCAACTCTTGATTGTTTGAGGGGATAATTGAGATCGATCGAAGATATTATTCTGGACTAAATTTATTCAGGGGGTTAGATATGAATCGAAATGTATTATCTAACTCGAAGGCTTAATGAAAATAGCAAATTATGTTGGGATAGCCCTAATCAGAAATACAAGAGTTATCGGATCTAGACCTAGTCTTTCCATGATTGTTATATTTGTTAACCGCATGATCAATTAATTGATATTACGCTTGCAAGTTTGATGAGATGAATCCATAATCCTGACTTTCTTCCATATCTTTTTCTCCAAAGTTTAATCTGCTTAGTTTTAATTTGTCTTTTTAATTATTTTCTTTTAGTTTAAATAAATCCAACAAATCGGTTAGAGTGTTTAGGTTTTATTTTTTACTCATCAATTGTGATACATAATAATTATTTGCCTTTAAGTCTTGAGAGACGACTTGTGGTCAACTTGCTACCCTACGATTGATCTCGTTCTCTTGCGAGGATTGTTAGACTTTTATAGGTATTTAGCGGTCGAACAAAATTTTGGCGCCGTTCTTGCGGGATCGCTTTAGGCGTAATAATTATTGTGTCTATTTTCCGTGTTTCTAGATTAAGATTCTTTTTGTTTATTTTTAGTTTTGGACTCTTTTTGTTTCTTTTGTTTTTTACTTTATTCCACTTTGGTGTGTTTGATCTTTTTTTTTTTGTGGTGTTGTTTATGCGGGACGTAGAAATCTCAATCGGGACCTTGTGCCTTTCGTGGACGATATCCATCGGGTTACGAGGCGAACAAGGAAAGAAGGGGGCGATTCTACGGATAGCGGCGAGGATTCTCGTGATCACATCCCGAAAGAAGAACAAGCAGAGCGAATCGAGATGGGTGATAATCAAAACAAAACAACGTGGAGGCACGCCCGACCTTCGATGCGTGAGTTTGCACGCCCTTTCATTGGGATGCGACCTCTTGCATCACATTGGGACAAGCGAGAACGGAACTACGAGCTCAAAACAATACACTTTAATCACCGCCGTCATTCTATGGGATGCCCAATGAAGATCCTCTTAACTTCATTCGGGAATTCTATTCGATCATTCAAACTTTTCCTCTACAAGGTTTGGATGAAGACCAACTTAGGATCTTGTTGTTTTTACACTCAAGGACCAGGCGAAAACTTGGCTTATGTCTCTATCTCCTAACTCTCTTCTTGATTGGGAGGCGGTGTACAATAAGTTCATGGGCGTACTACTCTCATCAAAAATTTCAGATCTGCGAGGTAAGATAGCTACTTTTAGTCAAATGGAAGGTGAGCCTTTTCATGAGGCCTGGATCGCTTTAAGGATTCTGATTAAATGCCCACATCATCACTACCCATTGGAATTGTTAAACCAATTTTTCTATGATGGATTATCGCATAATTATCAATATATGGTTGACAATGCTGGGGTGACATGGGTGTACATACGGCCCGAAATCTATGATATTTTAGAGATGATGAGCGATAACTCACAACAAAAAGAGTCTTTAGGGAAAACGGGCTATCGTGGATGAAGTAGCCCCGAGCTACGATGTGACAAAACAATTGGTGAGTTGTTGACTAAGCAAGTACAATTGTTGGCTACAATGGGGCATCCACCGCCCCTTCCTGCGCCGAGTCTTGCGGGATCGTGGCGAATTTGGTCATGGGGCCAACGTTTGTAATGCTATCTCTCGGACATATAATTCAGGTTGGTGGAACCATCCGAACTTTAGTTGGGGAAATTCACAAAATCCCTCTCATATCAATCCGAGGCCACCGCAACCCCAAGGCGATCAAATCAACCAATCAAGGGCTCCATCTATTGAAGACAACTTGAACTCCTTTATTCAAGTCATCGCAAACACAAGAAAGTAACAATAGACGGTTTGAATCTATGGAAGCTTCTTTTAAGCGTCTTGAGACTCAAGTTGGTCAATTGACGACTCAAGTTGGTGAGATATAGCTCGACATATATTCAAGCAGGACACACATCCTAGCCAACCAGCAGAAGCTCAATCCATCACCGTTCTTGAATTTGGTGAGATTTCTGATCATGAAAGTGAGATTCCTCTTTCTATTGTCTTATCTAACCCTGCAGGTATTGCCAACATAGAAAAGGAAGTTGATGCAGGTGATAAAGACATGAATATGGAGGCAAGCACGGGATCGCCTTCCCATGAACTTTCTATTCTGCCCCTAAGTCCATGCCCAAAACAAGATCCAGGTAGTTCACTATCAATATTTCTTTTGGGAATGGTAAGGAAGTCACGGGTATGCTTGATCTTGGAGCCAGAATTAACCTTATGCCTTACTCTACCTTTAAACAATTAGATTTAGGGGAATTGAAGTTCACCGGATTACATTTGCAACTTGCTGATAGGTCCATTAGGTATCCTACAGGCATTGTTGAAAATATTTTAGTCCAAATAGGTGGTCTTAAAATTCTCACTGATTTTGTTGTTTTGGATATGGAAAAGGATAAAGGTAATCTTAAAGATCATCTATTATTGTTGGGTAGACCATTCATGGCAACCACTAATACTTTGATCGATGTCAAAAATAGAAAACTCAGTATGAATGTGTTGGGCGAATCTATAACATTTTCAATTTTTGATATAGCTTGTAATCCTGCATGTGTTTTGAATGATTATCTGATTGTTGACTCGATCGATTCTGCCGTGAAAGATGCCCTATGGCAGGAACGCAATATGCTTCGAAGCGAAAAACAACCAGATAAAAATTACAAGGTGGTAAATAGGGTTTTGCTCGATGATCCGCCTTGACTCTCTCCGTTGACACCGTCAAGCTAATGACATTAAAAGAGCGCTTCTTGGGAGGCAACCCAAATATTTTCTTGTTTTATTAAAAAAAAATGTGTGTGTGTGTGTGCTTTCGTATTTGCATGTGTGTGGTGTTATTATTTTATCCTCTTCACATGGGTTTTGCGGTTTGTGGCGGATATGACTATGGTGCCATTTATCGATTTTCGCATTTTTCGGGGCGTATCTTTTCCTTCTCTTTTTACGCATTGAGGTCATTGCGTGATTTAAGTGTGGGGGGATGATTAGTCATTGATAAAATATGATTGCATGTGGCTATATTTTTACTTTGCCTAGTGATTATCCCAAGTTTAATAATAGTGTTGTTTAGTCAACTTGAAATAGATGTATCAATTTGAGTTTCAAATATGAAATGACTTTGTGAACTTAATACGTAGGATTTGACTAAGTCGTGAATTAGCCTTTGTGGTGAACGAATTAGGTGACATTAAACAATAATCCGAGTTGTGGGGTTTGAATTACGAGATTTTATTGATGTGAATTAAGTTAAAACCCTATCTTGATTTGTGTATACACAAAATTGCTAGCACTTTTGACAAAAAAAAAAAAAAAAAAAAAAAAGAGATGCATTATATAGCTATCCAAAAAAAAAAGCAATATAGAGCTATATATATATAAAAAAAAAAGTGGAACAATCGAGATTATACTTCGCTGGTTGAGCTGCTTAGTAACTAGGAGCATTCATGAGCCCCATGTTTGACTTTTTACGTAAAACGGCGACTCAAACATAAGTATGAGAAACCACCCTAGGAGCCTTTGGAAAACATCCGAAGTTTATACCTAGTGGAATAATATCTCGGGAGTTCTAGAAAAAAAAAAAAAAAAAAAAAAAAACATGGCTAGTAATTGCGTGATTGGTTGTGTGAGTAAAAGGGTTGCAACTTTTGACACAAATTTGAAATTTAGTAAGAAAGGCCAAACACTTTGATTAATATTTAACGTTAGCCGAGTGAGTATATTGCGAAGGTTGGGGATCGATGAAGAATAATCCGAGGTAGATGGAACATGATGTTATGGATTAATTGATTCTCAAATTGGAATAATATTTCTTGTTGGGTTTAGTGACATTATAATTTGCTCGAGGACAAGCAAAAAGGCTAAGTGTGGGGAGTTGTTTTGCATGTTTTTGTGTGTGTTTTGTGTGATGATTTATACATATTTTTGGCGTGTTTTATTTGCATTTGCATGTTTTAGTGTTATGTTGTGTTATTTTATTGATTTTTAGGTTTTGGTGGAAAAAACAAGTTTTGGAGCAAAAACGTTAAAAAGTCATTTCACGCAATCATGGCGTCATCGTATTTTGGATTTAACGTTCGCATCTGAAGCCCAATTGACATGGTTCATGCACCATTAGAAAGATAATTCAAAGTTCTACAATGTTTATCTCTGCTACTAAATGCGAATGAAGAGCGTTTCGATGGGTTAAAATCATGTACAAGGCAAAATAATATGTCAAAATATCGGAAATGGCACGTCTTGGTATTTTGGCCATAACTCTCTCTAAAAAATTGATATTGAGGTGATTCGAGTGGCTATGGAAAGCTAAGAGATATATCTACAATTCATAAGAAGACATCAAGACGACATTCCGACGTTTGGAGGTCGCGCGGTCGCGCGCTGCAGACAGCACCTGAGCAGCAGCAGGCGGTGCGTGGGCCGTAGCGCGGCGCGCGCTTTGGTGTGCTTGTGGTAGCGCGCCGTGACTTTCTGAACACGAAATTTTCGATTTTTTTCGCGTTTTTTGGCTCTTCTACCTTGTTTAGGACTCTAGGCTTATAAATAGGACTTGGGGAGCCCCTATTTTCGAGACACTTTCATTCATAGCACCTTTAGACTTTAGTTTTTGGTATTTTTCTCTTCCATTCAACATTGTGATTGCTTGGATTCTTCCCCTTGAAGTTATTTTTGCTTCTTAATCAAAGAGTAAGATTTCTTCATCTCTTTTGTCTGATTTCAATTGTTGGGTGATTATTATTGTTGCATGATCATATTTATGATTGTTTTCTTTCCTTCAAATGAGATTATGATCCCATCCCCAAGCATGAACTAATTCCCTTGTTCTAGGATTATGATGATTTGATTCAAACAAACAAGCATGAGTATTGATTAATTGATCCGCTTTCTGAATAAATTGTTTTACTTGTTGATTGATTGTTTGGCCAACTCTTGATTGTTTGAGGGGATAATTGAGATCGATCGAAGATATTATTCTGGACTAAATTTATTCGAGGGGTTAGATATGAATCGAAATGTATTATCTAACTCAAGGCTTAATGAAAATAGCAAATTATGTTGGGATAGCCTAATGTCTGTGAATACGAGAGTTATCGGATCTGACCTAGTCTTTCCATGATTGTTATATTTGTTAACCGCATGATCAATTAATTGATATTCTCGCTTGCAAGTTTGATGAGATGAATCCATAATCCTGACTTTCTTCCATATCTTTTTCTCCCAAGTTTAATCTGCTTAGTTTTAATTTGTCTTTTTAATTATTTTCTTTTAGTTTAAATAAATCCAACAAATGCGGTTAGAGTGTTTAGGTTTTATTTTTACTCACAATTGTGATACATAATAATTATTTGCGGCTAAGTCTTCCTTGAGAGACGACTTGTGGTCAACTTGCTACCCTACGATTGATCTTGTTCTCTTGCGAGGATTGTTAGACTTTTATAGGTATTTAGCGGTCGAGCAGGTTAACACAAAAATAATTGTTGTAATAGTGCAAATTGCTTTTACATAAGCGGAATGTCAACAATACAACAAATACAAAAAAATTCACTCCTTCAATCTTGATTCACCGAAACATCATCATGCCATGCATCATGACATGCTTCATTAAATAAAGTATACGCCATAATACAAATGAAAACAACAAAATAAGATATAATCTTTCATATCGAGCATAAGCATAAAAACATAGAAAATAAACATCATCAACCTGAAAATCTCAACATTCCAATGTCATTCTTGCCACAAGGCTCACAAGTATTTCAGGATCTTTTGTTGCATCTGAAAAAAGAAGGGACCAATTCAATGAAAATGAAAAATAAAAGGTAGATTTGCATGAAAAATACTTTTAAAAACAAAAGCATACCTGATTCCATCTTTACAAGGTCTTCAATATATTCTTCAACTTGGATTGGTGTTCTAGATCTCCTCAACCAATCTTGGAGGCAAATGAGCACCTCAACTGTAGTGGGAGTTAAAGAACTTCTGAAGCAATCTAAAGTTCGACCCCCTGTACTAAATGCAGATTCCGAGGCTACAGTCGAAGATTGGATTGGCAACACATCTCTAGCAATGCTACCCAAAATGGGAAGTCTGACTGAATTGACTTTCCACCAAGTCAATATATCAAAATCGTGAGTGTATTTTTCAGAGAACTCTTCTAAATACCTCTCAATTCCCCTTTGTTAGTCAATTTATGCATATCCTCTTCTTCTAAAAAAAACTCGTCAATATCTTCATCTACATTCGTTATGGTATCTATCCTTATATTTTGAGATTGACTTGAAGAACTTTGTCCATCCACATTTTCCTCTTTTATGATCTTATATTCTTCAATCAATGCTTTCAAACTCTTTGTTACCTTATCTACCAAATCATCTGCATCTTTTTCACTATAATAAAGCTTGTACTTAGCCCTTAAGTATTTTATTTTATATCTAGGGTCTAATACCACAATAAAAAAAAGCATCACATTCATTTTGTTAATGGAACCCCAATACTTGTCAAATTTTGCTCTCATTTGTTTTCCCATTTCCACCAAATTCGGATCACTACTTTTTCAAAAGAATCCAAATCTTTTAAGGTTCGAATGATCTCGGGGAAATACATACTTGAAGTAGAGTATAAAGAACTGACAACTTGCAAGTAACATCATAATATCGTTTGAGAACTTTAGTGAAATGGGTAGCATAAAACCAATCATTATCGGTGGGTAAATCATGTCCAAATTCAACGATCATTTTCTCATCAACATCTTCTAATTTGTCAAAAGCCTTTTGAAAAATCAAAGCGATTTCAACATTAAATATGTCGAGTTCCATCTAGTTGGACAATCTAATTGCAAACATGCCTTAGATTCAATTTATAATTAATATTTACTAAGCTCGCTTATACTCGATTAATCTCAAAAACGTCGTAGTCGTCAATATGTTCGATAAATCTAGGCTCGAGTTCGACTCGATAATAAATGAGCCGAAATTAATATAGTTGAACCAAAAATATTTTATTTCTCTTTAATTTGCAAAATTTTATTAGCCTTAAATATTTTTATAAGACTAAAAAACGTAAAGTCATGTTAATAGAAATTATTTATATTCAACTTCAAAGTTGTATATTTGGGATATTAGATATGAATTTGTATGTTTGTCAAATCTTTATAACTATGATGATTATATTCATGCGTGGGAATGTACCCAACTCTACGATAATCCTCAAAGGAAACACACTTGGTGGATAAAATTTTCACTTGTTGAACCAACTCAACATATTCCAATCTGGTTTAAAACTTTTTTCTTTTCTTGGGCGTATCTACAAATATGTTGCCTAGAAATGTAAAACATATTTTACTTCTATTTCAACAAACTAATGATCGGTTTGATTACACTCTTCTCTAATGCAATTCGCAATACAATATCAATTCCCATGGATTATAAAATGGAAATACGCTCTTCAAAAAAGAGATTTGATAAAAGGGACATTAAATTAAATGTCACATTTTTAGGAAGAAACATTTTAAAAACACTAAAGCCTTTCATGAAACGATGAGGAATATGAATTACCAAATGCCTACACAATCAATATATTCTAAAAGAATTATTGCGGCATATGAATAAGGACAATATTGCAAAATTGTTTAAAGAAGTGTTTGAACTGTAAACACTGGGGATGATAAACCAAGTACTTCAACATCTTCAAAAGATAAAAACATCAAGACATCGAAATGAATGATGCTCAAATCCTTATGATGATGAAAATCTTATCCTAGAAATGATGACCAAAGAATACGAAGGATAACCGAAATAAATCACAGACGAATCCGTCAGCATGACATCAACACTGACGCAAGCAATGACGACAACAGTGACGTAATGATGACGTCAGCATTTTATAAAAATTTGAAATCCAGATTAAAGTCCGCAGATTTCTATAAAAGGATCATTAGCCTCTTCATTTCCATCATCAAAGTTTAGCTCTATCTCTCTCCTCTTTGTAAACACTTTTCTTGATTTGTAATATAGAAGTTTGTAATAGTTTCGATGTAATGTTCCGACCAGGATCGTTGTACATGTAAGTTTTAAATAAAATTTTTGTTTTATTAATTATGTCTTTTGTAAATTATACTGTGTATTTATTCTATATAAAATTTTAAATTTTAGATAAAATAATAATAAAAATACTCACGATAATACCACTTATCATCGAAACTTATAAGTTTCTTACAATTATTTCAATTTTATTGAGACATAGTCTTAATTTTTTTAATACTAATATTTTGAGTTAAAATAGCTCAATTATATCCTTAAAATAGTTCTAATACTAATATTTTGAGTTAAAATAGCTCAATTATATCCTGTACCATTTTGGTAAAAGAGATTTGATAAAAAGAGACATTAAATTAAATGTCACATTTTTTTGGAAGAAACATTTTAATAAAATGGTGGGCCAAAGAAGATTTCTTTGGAGAAGGATCAACTTATAGCTTGAAAGGAATTAGATCTCTCGAAGCCGCTAATGAAACGATGAGGAATATGAATTACAAATGCCTACACAAATTGCAACATATGGATAAGGGCAGTGTTGCAAAATTGTTTAAGGAAGTGTTTGAACCTATAAACACTGGGACTGATAAACCAAGTACTTCAACATCTTCAAAAGATAAAAATACTGAAGACATCGAAATGAATGATGCTCAGAATCTTTATGATGATGAAGATCTTATCCTAGAAATAATGACTAACGAATACGAAGGATAACCGAAATCAATCACAGACGAATCCGTCAGCATGACATCATCATCGACGCAAGCAATGACGGCAATGATGACATAGTGATGACGTCGGCATTTTATAAAATTTTGAAATCCATGATTTCTATAAAAAGCTCATTAGCCTCTTCATTTCCATTATCGAAGTTTAGCTCTCTCTCTCTCTTTGTAAACACTTTTCTTGTGTTGTAATATAGAAGTTTGTAATAGTTTTAGATGTCTTGTTCCAACCGGATCATTGTACATGTAAGTTTTAAATAAATTTTTGTTTTATTAATTACATCTTTTGTAAATTATCTTTGTATTTATTCTATATAAAATTTTAGATAAAATAATAATAAAAATACTCCGATCATAGAAACTTATAAGTTTCTTACAATTATTTCATTTTTATTAAGACTTATAGTCTTAAAAAAATTTCTAAGTTTTTCAACCTCTGTTAGTTATGTTCCTTTAATTTCATGCGTTACGTGAACGTTATGTATGTCGACCATGTCTACAACCACCGTATGACCATTGTGTAAAAACCTTGTTTTTCGACTATGTCTTCAACCAACGTTCGACTAGTATTTCGACCTAATGGGTTGTTTTTGTGTTTAACGAGGATAAAATGACTCTTGTTCCAAATAAGAAAGATCGGTTTAAAGGAAGCTCTCTTGTAGGTCTTGTTTCAATTCGATGGATCTAATTAGGGCTCGGTTGAAGGGGATAATATTAATATATTCAAGAATTCATGCTTTGGATATTTCCTTGAACCATACAGTTCGGGGAAGCATGTGTTACAATTGCTTTTCCAACAAGACAATGGTCTTTCCACGGACAGGATTGTCTTTCACATAAACGATAAGCAGTCTGTCTTTGGGCCACAAGAATTTGCTTTGATAAGCGACCTTGAATTTGACCCTAAACCACAAACTCAATCAAAGCCCGAGATAGTGAAAATCTTTTTTGGTAAAACTAGCAAGTGTATTTATCGGACGTAGTAAGTGCTTTCAAAAACATGCGATTAAGGAGAAAGGCAAATGAAACATAACACCGAAATTGGCCATTTTGTATGTGTTGTACGGGTTCTTGGTCTCCTGGGCTCACCAAAAAACTGGATAAGTAATATTTATATTTGGTGGACAATTTGAAGGCCTTCAATGCATATCCGTGGGGCCATTCTAATGTGTCGATATAAGATAATGCATGTCTAACAGAGTAGAAAAGTTTTGGAAGAGAAAAGAAAAGAAGAAGGCGGAAAATAAGAAGGATCACAATATGGAGAAGTTCGATGTCTCCTGTTTCACACATGCTTTACAAGTTTGGGCATACAAAGTGATGCCCGATGTTGGTAAACCGTATGCGAAACATGTTCCGGTTCTTCCGATGCAACTCCCGGATTCTATCTTTGGAAAGACGAGATGCCCCCATCGACTCATTGAAAAAAATATTTTTTTAACTTGAAGCTGTTGATCTTATTGCCGAACGTGTAAGTTTTTTCAATTTTATTTATTATTAAATATTTTACTTGTTATTTGATTTGAATATTGTACTTATTTAAATATTTATTATTGAATCCAACACAATGAATGTGGCGATAGATTGAAGCCTTCTTTGTCTTTGAAAAGAGCTCTAGCTACTTCAAAAGTGTAGCAAAGTGGCAACAGGAAATGGTGGCAACCGTTTAAATGGGATGAAGATGTCTTAGGATGAAATTGATGTTGAGGCATCGACACCACGAAGGATGAGAACACGGGAAGTGAGAACCAAAAACAAGCACGATGAGGATGCGAGAAAGCCATCTGTGCATATAAGTGATTTAGACATCTTTTAAAATATTTTTTGGTAATTAATTTGAATCAAAATATATTTTCATGTGTGTTTCAGAACTTTTTTAATGTGAATCAAATTGAAAAATAAGTAAAAAAATTGACAAGATTGAAGAGAAAATGCGACACTTAAATCAATGTTGTCGTGATGATAGAAAAGTTGGGTAAGGATGTTCACAATGAAGATGAAGAGGATGTAGAGGAAAGTGTTGGGAGAGAGGACAATGTTGGAGGAATGAAGGAAAGTGTTGGAGGAGACTAGGAGAGTTTTGGAGAAGATGATAGTGATTATGAGGAGATGAGACTTTTGAGGTGATGAAAGTGATGATGAGGGAGGGGAAGAAAGTGATGAGGCGGAGAGAAAGTCAGGGAGCAAGAAAGTTGTTTGATTAATGTTTTTATCATGATTTTGATGATTTTGTTTTAAAGAGTTTTACACCAAAACAATGTTTTAAAATGTTGTCCAAATACTCCCGATTGTTTTAAAATATTTTTACTAATTTTTCGGAGTATTTTTTGAAGTTTATTTTCGATAAAAATTGGACAACACTTTTGTCTCGTGCTCGACCGGTCGCCCTATAGGGCAACCCATACTTGAAGATGTACGTTGAAAACTAAAAACGGGACTTAAGTAAAAATCAAGGGGTCGATCGGTCGACACAGGCGTCGGCACCGGTCGCCCCATGTCGGCCGGTGTCTCATATTCTTTGCTTCTCTCTTTCTTCAAAAACCCAAGGGGACCGGTCCAACACATGGTCGACCGATCGAACCCCGTCGGCCGTTGCAGCCGCCTTGTAAAAATATAGTTTTATTTTCAAACGTCAATTTCTACGCGACCAATGGCGCCTAATGTTTTGACAAAATTGTGACCGTTGTGCAACGAGACCAACTTTCCTTAAATTGTGGGATTGATTTCTAACAGCTATATTTTTTATTTTAATTGCATTTTTCTGTAGATTTTCAATCCCCAAGAGGAGCCTATATATGATCAATCATCTCCTATAAATAGAGGATGTTTTGGAGCAACAAGAAATACAATTGAGATACAACACAATAAGACACATTCAAAGCAAACACTTGTTCTTTCATTGTTTATATTCTTGTTGTAATTTGCTATCTTATCACTTTCACATCTTGAGGTCTAGGCTTTATTTCTTGATTACACTTGCACTCAAATTGTATTATTCATTATTGAGTTGTAATCTTGATTTTGTGGTCATCATTCAACACAAAATATCTTTGTGAGTGTTTTTGTGGTAAGAACACACTTGGATGATCTATGTGCTTTGGGTCGAAGATTGTGGTAATCTTCTTATTAAAGAGTGTGGTGCTCTTTGAGGTGTTGAAGAATTTGGTGTATTTCAAGGTTGAAGATTGTGGTAATCTTCACAAGGTGCCATTGAAGGAAGATTGTGGTAATCTTCTGGGAGATTGTGGTAATCTACAAGGTGGTGTTGAAGAAGAGTGTGGTGCTCTTCAAGGTGATGTTGTAAGGTGTTGTTGTATTAATTGTGGTAATTAATAAAATCTTTTTCTTTTTGAAATCCATCCCTAGAGGAGATCTTTGGGGTGGTAGAGGATTAGGCCCTAGGTGGGTTGAACCTCTTTAAATCGACGCGTGTTTATTTACTTCCCGCACCTTCATTATCATTGTCTTGCTTGTTTGATTTGAAAAAGAGGGCATAATCGAGAAAATGGAGATAATTTATTCACCCCCTCTAGATTATCGTAGCCGCTTGGACTTACAAAAGTGACGGGGGGGGGAGGGAGGGAAGAAGATAACAAGGAGAAGAAAGTGACAAGGGGAAGAGGGTGACAAGGGAGAGGGGACTAATGGAGACCAGCGAGAGGGTCATGAAAGACATAACCCCATGGCAATGACCAAATTATCGCACAAGTGATGGTCGAATTAGGCTCGACCACCCACACGACCAAGAAATCGATCGTGGTGTGGTCAAAATGATCTTTGACCGTGTCGTTGCGACCATTCCTACGAACCCTTGATGGTCGATTCGAAAGAAGCGACCCCAAAAACGACCAACCTCTGTGAAGCGGGTTCGACCACTTTGGTGGGCGAAAAAGAGGCCCGTCAAAGTACGGACCTTGTCCCCGTCCCTATGGTGGTCAAAGAAGATGTCTCTCTTTGCATACTCCCCGGCAATTACAAGTCGAAGAATTTCCATTGCCTTTATCGATCCACTGCCCGGCCCGATGGTGTGTACAACCTCATCCCGACCCGTATGCGGACATTAAGAAAAAATTGTTTGGTGATGAAGATCTTGTGGTTCCCCCCGTGCGAGAATAGGCCCAAATGTGAAAAAGAAAGGGTCCAAAATAGAAGTCACCGTATACCAACCCCATCCACCACATTTCCGGAATAAAGAAGAGAAAAACTTCGAGAAAAGGGTTGTCGAGGAACAACTGAGGAATCTGTTGGTGGTCGAAGTATGACCATTCGCAAACTATCCGATTGAGAAGTTCGCAATCTTTCAATCAGTGGTGGATCAAGTCTTAGGATATAGTAACTCCTATTGCACCATTGTCCTTTAATGCTAGTTGGGTGGTTTCCTGCTTGGTTTACCTCACTAATCACACCGAGAGCATGACTCAACAATGCGATATGTTTTTTTTTTGTACTTGTACATTTGAGTATATAAATATTAGGTATAACATTGTATTTTTGTTATTCAATGCGAGAATCTAGATGCATTGACTTATCTATTGCTTTTTAAGAGAAATATTGCGCCACATGCTTTCTTGCCTCATTGGACTTGCACGATGCATTATTTTGGGTACATAATGTTTTGTTTTTTTTTTTTTTTTTTTGTAATCATCTTAATTATTTCTCTTATTTGTAGTCATCTCAATTTGTTTTTGCATGCCAACAACAAAGAAATATTTCTCTGGGAAACAATTAATTGCTACTCGGATAAAGAATGAAGAAATGGACATCCAAAGACGAAGGGGGCAATTTTGCAACATGTACGTAGTCGGTACCGAAAGAGCTAGGGTCGAATTAGGCGAGAATGTTACAAAATATACTGAGTGGTCCATGTTTTTGACAATCATTGGGAACTGTATGAGCCGGACTTGGCCTCATCACTTTCTTCCTCTCCCTCATCATCACTTTCATCACCCTTAAAAGTCTCTTCTCTCCTCATAATTACTATCATCTTCTCAAAACTCTCCTAGTCTCCTCCAACACTTTCCTTCACTCCTCCAACACCGTCCTCTCTCCAACACTTTCCTCTACATCCTCTTCATCATCATTTTTGTGAACATCCTTACAACAAACTTTCTCAATCATCTGCGACAATATTAATTTAAGTGTCGGCATTTTCCTCCTTAATCTTATCAATTTTTTTGCTTATTTTTTCAATTTGATTCACATTAAAAAGTTCTGAAACACGCATGAAAATATATTTTTAGATTCAAATTAATTACCAAAAAAATATATTTTAAAAGATGTTTGAATCACTTACATGCACATATGGCTTTCCGCGTCCACATCGTGCTTGTTTTGGTTCTCACTTCCCGTGTTTTCATCTTTCGTGGTGTCAACGCCTCAACATCTACATTTCATCCGATACATCTTCATCCTCATTGAAACGTTTGCTACCATTTTCTTTTGCCACTTTGCTACACTTTTGGAGTAGCCAAAGCTCTTTTCGACATGAGAAGGCTTCAAACTATTGGCCGCATTCACCTGTGTTGGATTTAATAATAAATATTTAAATAAGTACAATATTCAAATCAAGTAACAAGTATAATATTTAATAATAATAAATAAAATTGAAAAAAACTTACACATTCGACAACAAGATCACCAGGCTTCAAGTTAAAAAAATATTTTTTTTTTCAATGAGTCAGCGGTGGGGGCATCCTCAGCTTTCCAGCGTAGAATCCGAGGAGTTGCATCGGAAGAACGCGACATACGTTTCGCACACAGTTTACCAACATCGGGCATCACTTCGTATGCCCAAACTTGTAAAGCATGTGTGAGACCGGAGACATCGAACTTGTCCATATTGTGATCCTTCTTCTTTTTCGCCTTCTTCTTTTCCTTTCTCTTCCAAAACTTTTCTACTCTGTCGGACATGCATGATCTTATATCAGACACTAGGAATTCATAGGCAATGCGGCCCCACGAATATGCATTGAAGGCTTTTAAATTGTCCCCAAATATATCTATTGCTCATCCATCTTTTTGGCGGGCCCCGAGACCAACAGAACACCGTACAACTCATACAAAAGGGCGATTTCGATGTCATGTTTCCTTTGCCTCTCTCTTTAATCGCATGTTCTTTGAAAGCACTTACTACGTCCAACAAATAAACAACTCTTGCTATTTTTACCAATTTTTTTCACTATCTCGGACTTTGATTGAATTGGTGGTTTAGGGCCAAATTCAGGCCAATTATCAAAGCAAAATCTTCGCCCAAAAATAGATTGCTTATTGTTAATGTTGAAGACAATCTTGTCGATGGAAAAACTATTGTCTTGTTAGAAAAGCAATTGTAACACAAAAATTGCCCCTTAATCAGTATGGTATCGGTTTCAAGGAAATATCTAAATCACAAATTCTTGAATTTATCAATATTATCCCTCTTCAACCGAGCTCTAATCGGATCCATCGAATTGAAACAAGACCTACATGAGAGCTTCCCTTTAAACGATCTTTCTCATTTGGAGCGGGAGCCATTTTATCCCTGTTAAACACAAACACAATCCACTAGGTCGAAATACAAGTCGAACGTTGGTCGAAGACACGATCGGAAAACAAGCGTGGTTGTGGAGATAATGGTCGACGGGTCGTAGACATGGTCGACATATATAAAGTGCACATAACGCAGAAATTAAAGGAACATAACTAACGAGGTCGAAACACGCAAACAACATCCAAAATCAAACCCAGAATGATAAACATTAGAAATAAACTTCAAAATAACACTATCATGCTTTCAAACCGACCCATAACCCATGAAAAAGGTCTGCAAAAAGAAGGAAAAGTTGGTTATTTTTGTATTATAAAACCAACCTTTAAGAACACTACGTTAATTAGACCACATGGTTTTGCTCTTAAAGGCAAACAAATTTATTACAGCCAAATTAAATCCTCAATAAGGAGGTGGTTTGCCAATTTTATCTGCCATGGTCTATAACTCAACTCCGTGCATTTAAATAATTTTAGCTTTTTAACAAACAAGACTCGGCAGAAAAAATGTACTAACCTTAGCTCAAACGGAGAGTAATTTCTTATTCCCCAGAACTTCAGGCAATAAGATAACTACATTAATGATCTCATAGTAGGATTCTTAGAGATTTATTGATTTGAATTTGACGGAAATGGAAAAGTTAAAACCAGGTAGACTGATAGAATTGAGAAGACCAAACCGAAAAACAGTACATACAATACAAATGTCCTCTGAGATTTTGATTATTGTATGGTTACCTAAAAGGACTCCTATTTATATACAACACAACATATATTAATCTTTTTATTTTTGTTTTTATAATTGATGGATTGACAAAGAACATAGAAGGTGAGGTCTTATAGTTTTGCTTTAGACGAACGATATTTGGAAAAAATACCTCGATGCTCATCAAAGAGATTAAAGCTACTTTAATTTAGCCGGAAAAATTCTTCTTGCAGTCAATTGCTGCAAGATAAAAGAGACAGGGGTGATAGATTACATTGTATTCACTACAAACATGAAAAATCAGAAGCTAACAACTTACCATGATTGAACAAAATTATTTTTCCATTTTTCGCAGGAAGTGAACGAGACAAATATAACAAACTACTATCAAATGTATGTGTATTAGTTTCAGGGACTGAGCTTACATGTTCTTTCGTAATCCTGATCAAAGGCTTCATCGCACGTACATGTTGCCATTTTGTGTGCTCAGGATTATAATTGGTAATCAAGTCTCTGAGAGAAACACCAAACCTCAATATCATCAAACTCAGAATTAAATTAATCAGGTCTAAATTCAACTAGCAGTGCAAGAAAATATTAATTAGAGCAAGTTTACAAATTGCACAGAGAACTGGAAAATGAACTAAAAGTACTTTTCTCCGGCGTGACTCGATTCAGGAAAATACAATGTCACAGTTATTGAGAATCAATTGACCTCTAAAGGGTAATTAATGTGCTCAAACCAATATACCAATAATTTTACTAATCCTGAAAAATAGTAATACCAGATTTCATATAATTAGGAAAAAAGACAGGAAATCTAGTTGCTAGCAATCGAAACCAGATTACATGCCCGACACATTAAGGGAGATTGCCTATTAAATGTGGTCTATTTTGCCAAAGATGATACATTGCAAATTACCTATTCAACAGTTGAACAACTCAAAGTTTATCGAAAAACTAGGTACAACCTATCCATCATGAAAAAACTTTGATGAATACAAAGTTAACAAATTTTCGTTGCCAAATTAAGATCATAACCTCTAGAAATGCTGGCAGCAAAGACCTGGTTAATTGACCCGGCTTCAGGATTGCTAATTAATCTACAGCATTATGTATATGAGTATTTCAAGCCCATCACGACACATTAGTTATTCTAGCAAGTGGCCCATATTTAAATAATTCTGAAGAATGAAATTCATTCAGAGTTTGATTAGTGAATACAGTTCAACTATTAACAAGCCCGAAACGTAAGGATTAGAAAGATGGCAGTCTTTATCTTAATCTTGCCTTTTTGACTTTCCATCTAATGAGGTTGACCTATATGCATTCGTTACAGTAACAAGATTGAATATCTGGACTTAGCACCAAACATGAAACAAATTTGGGGGTTAAAATTTTACTTGGAAAGTTTTCTTGAAGTGGTGGATTTTCTTCCAGTATTTTTTCGATAGTTTCTCTTTCCTATTCTTCAGATTTCCTGCAGACATTTTTAAATCCTCATTTTGTTTATGTATTCTCCTTTCCTTCTTTTATCATCCAAAAGCTAAATGGTATCGAAGCTTCATATTGAGCAGAGTTTATGCAAACGAATTAACAAAGAACAAGATTTCTCATCCAAGGTTGAACTACCATAACATGTTATAAATTCAAAACTGTTAAAATATTCTTTCAAACAATCAATTGTTTAACATTCTTTTTCTGCTTTATAATACAATCTCATGCCAACATTTGGTTAAAGTATTTTCTGGTTCTTTCCTTAACAAATTTCATATTTTCAGCATTTGTTTTACTTGCTATATATTATTTAACAAGAAGGATGTAATAGAATTAGTTAGCACTTTTCTCCAATTTGGTTCATTCTATTATACATTCACATGTCTAAAATACTTTTCCACAAGTTCCTTATATATTCAACCTAAAACCTCATATTTATGATTCCACCTTAAGTGAGTATCTTATATACAGAATATAAAACATAAGTCTCAACAGCTGCAACTACTAAAACTAGTATATGAACAGTAACAACAAAAAACAAAACCAGTACAACTTGTCAAGAACACCTGTTTAAAGAGCTGCAATGGGTTCTTCTAATCGAAACACTCATTTCACCACCTGTTTAAAGAGCTGAAACAAATCCAATATTCTGATGAAATCTTTTTCGATCATAAATCCTAATAAGAAAGAGGAAAAAATCATTAATTGACTCTATCTGATGTCGTTGGGGCAAGGAAGAATAATTGTTTCTGACTGACAAGCTATCAGTAATTAGATAATCTATGTCGGAGATGAGATAAGTTTTCTAACATCGACATCATTTTAATAAGTTTGAGCAAAGTTCTAGCCCTTCTTTCTGTTCAGGAGTAATCAATATTTATACCACTACATACGATGGATTATTCCGTCGTTAAAAGTAAGAAATCTGTCGGTAAATACAAATACCAACGGATTAGTGACGGATACTAAATGTAGTTGTAGTTGTTGTCGTAAAATTTTAAGGAAAAATAATATTTTGCAACCACAACTTTGGCCATTTTTATGCTTTGCAACGTAGACTATTTGTTTTTGCAACTAACAACCTAAACTTTGCAGTTGCAACTCCGGCCAACTGGAATATTCCAGGAATATTCGCCCATGTGACCTGGAATATTCCAACTTCGGTGGTAGGAGGTTGCAAAGATAAAAACCACAAAATTTGGGTTGTAAGTTGAAAGAAAAAATAATAAAGATTGCAAAGTATAAAAATGGCCACAATTCTGGTTGCAAACAATTATTTTCTCAAAATTCCATCGTTGTAGTTAATGATAGAAATATCCGTCGCTAAATTTCCCTAAATCCGTCGGTAAAGCTTCATAAATCCGTCGTCAATTTCTTTCCAACGACGTTTATGACAAACATTATGACAGACAATCGACAACTTACCGACGTTATTCCATCGCAAATTTTGGAAAATTTCCTTCGTTATTTGTGGTTGGAAATGCTACGACATAATAGTATCCATCGCTAATTTCTGTAGCTATTTCGCGAATTTCTTGTAGCGAGTCTTATTACAGGAGTAGTTACTACTGAAAATTATATAAAACATACTGAACTTTATGCACATATATAATTGCATCAGATGTAAATTTGCAGGGTTTATGAATTTAGTAGGCAGAAGCAAAGCCATGCTTTAGGGTACAAAAATGTTCTAGAAACACAAAGATTTAGGTGAAAATAAAATAATGAATAATTATGGCATGGGTACTATGCTTTCTACCACAATGATTAGCCCATCTTATGGAAAATAACTCGATTCAAGAATTTGAAGAGAGAATGGGACGACCTAATTTTACTATGATGCAAGATTATATATCAATAAATTAATCAGATACAAAGGCTAGGTGATGTTGCTTATTAATAGATATAAAATAATGGAAATACAGCATAAGCTCAAAGGTATAAACCAGATTCTAACTAAGTTGCTAAACTTCTTAATCACATCCTCTTGATCTGATGATGTGATACCAAAAGGAAAAAACATCTTACCAGATAAATTTAACTGACGAGTTTGCTTGGGGTTAGCTCAATCTTGGGCTCGATTTTCATACTCAATAATCTTCCTCTCGAACTGCAGCTCAACAAAGAATAGATCATATAAAGATAAGAATATTATAGTGCATTAAAGCTCTTATTCAACAAGTTTTCAATGCTGTCTTATAAAGAAAAATTTATGAAGCAACTCCATAAAAATAACCTTATTATAGAGAGGGTCGAGTTAGGCTCAACCGAATATAGGAATAATGGAGGCTTAGTAATTAATTGTGCTCTATATGAATATTATTTGTGCTGATAGCAATTTGTTTATATTAAAAAATTGGAGAAATTATCCATATTTGGAGAATATAATGGTCTTCAGGCACCAAAACTGCACGCGCGCATTCTCAAAATCTCCCTAAAACTGTACTGTCGCATGACAGTGTTTGCATTCTGTTACTAAAATGCTATTGAGTTCAAAACGTGAAATTAAGGTTGATTATATAATGCAATTGATTATCCAGCAATGTAATATACCTCAACAACTTTCTCCAACTTTACGTGCAACGTCGCAAATTCCCTCTTCGCCATAATTACACCATGCACGCAACTGGAGAGTTTACATTATTATTAAAACATATAAATAAGAAGTTCAAAAACATGATGCATATAAATATCAAGAAGAATCAGTAGGAAATCATGAATTAGAGAGTGGTAAACAAATGATCAAGGGCTCAAGGAGTTTTTGTTAATCCATCTTTAGCTGATAACTCATAAAAATGTCAAGAAAATTCAAGGATAGGAACAAGAAAAGTATATAAGCAACTACAAAGACAGATAGAAAGAGTTTGAGAGCCTTAATGTGGATTAATTTCCTTACCGGTGTTTATCATGTGCATGGCAAGCATCGAGAATGTCAGTACAAGCAATACTAACACGCACAGAACCAATACTGCACAATGTACAATGTCGATCTAAATCAGAATTTGCAAGAAATGGAAAAAAATATGAATCCAAGTTAAAAAGTGGGAGAGTGACAACAATCATTTACTTAAATTTGTGGTCCAGGTGCAATTGGTGAAATTATATTAAAAAGAAGATGTTATTATATTTTGCTACCATTATTTCAACAAGCACCACAAAAATTCATTTTCTTTCCGCTAGAGTAATTTTTTTTTTTTTTACCCAAAGTGTGATGCTTATGGAAAATTCCAGAAAATACACTATTTATTCACTTTTCTCTACCACCAATCACTTCTGCTTATTTTTCAAAAAACCCATCAAATCACAATCATTATTACTCATTTTCCCACAAATTCTACTATTTATCCACTCATATATTTCTAGCTACCAATTAAATCAAATTAGTATTTTACTATTTATATATCAAATCAACTTTCATTATTACATTTTCATCTCATATCTAATCAGTAATCACACTATCAAAATTCATTTTTTTTTCTTTCAATTTTTTTTAATTACTATTCTCTAATAGAAGAAAATTTTCAAAATGGAAGGATATTCAATCGCGCCTTAAAACTTTAGAGAGAACTAAGACTAGTTTTAAGAACTCATGGAATTTTTAGAAGATATATTTTAGGCGAACTCTTAATTAAGGTATGTTCTTTACGTCGAGGAGACATGATCCCGCGATTAAATATTTAATTTTGTAATATCCCGTTTCATCTTTATTTTTGCACAAAGACGTAAACACTTTGCAACATTAGTGCAATTTAAGCGCTATCAAGCATTCTTCTCTACAAGCCAATAATTACCTTTGCTTCTTTCAAGCAAGTCACGAGCGCAAGCCATGATGTCATAATAATCGATTTACATCTCGTATCCCCGAAAATATACGAAATTTTAATAAGAACTATGCAAAGTAAAACAAAAAAATTCAAATAAATCCAAATTATCTTTCGATTTTAGGCCATTAATTATATCTTACATTTGATTTGTCATTTGTGTAAAAAGATTTTTCGATGCACTCGAATATGATACGATGGTGCGAATAACGAAGTCGATCCACAATTTACCTTCATGCTTCGCAATTGGAGAAACTCGTCGTTAACAAGTCCCTGATGATATTGTGCATGAAACTATCGAATTACATCGAAATAAAAAATAACCACTATCAATAAACGTTTCCAAGCTATGAAAACAATTCTTAATCCCATTTTTGGATTGTTTGTTAATTTTCGACAATTATAAAACCGTTAGAGTAGTGTCTAGCTACGTATTATATCACGAAAATGCAGTAGTAGACTGGGATACTACTTCTTTGTGATTTCACATAATGCAAGGTGCACTATGTGTCACTCTGAGAGAGCAACTCCAAGAGAGCACCAAATTCATGTGCCACCTCCATTTTAGCGCAGACCCCCCTTCCAATCGTGCGCCAAACTCGGCGCCATTTTAGTGCATCTTTGATCTTTGCGCCAATTTTGGCATAACAATGTTCACGCTAAACTTGTTTTTCCTTTTTTTTTTTTTTTTTGTTTTAAATTAGTTAAATAAGTTTTGGTGTATTTAAAATGTGTTATAATGTTATTTATTATCATAATTGTATATTTAATTTTTGTAAATAATTTTAATAAAATTTAATTATTTGAAGTTATAATTTTATTTGTAATATAAACTGTGAAAATATAAAATTTAATTAATATTATATTAAATAAAATTACATATGTAATTTTTGTAAATTAATAAAAATCAAGATTAAATGAATAAAATAAAGAATATTCAATATTCTTTTTTAGTACAAATTTAATTGCAAACTACTGAAATAGAGTGCAGATTCTAGCACTAAAATTCTAAAATGGAGGAAACTGCTGAGATGTTCTCATAATATATATATATATAACATTATATAACTTTTTTTTAATAAGTCGGGAGGAATGGTTGGATGAAGGGGATAAATCTCAAAGAAATTGAAAGAGTCTGGGTTCGAACGCTCGTAAAGACCCTTACAAAAGGGTAATTAATACCACTTGAGCTACAACCTCATGGTTATAACATTATATAACTTGCTTGCACTTTGTTTTGATATTTTTATATACAAAAAAATTATGAGGTGATAATCAAAATTTCAAACCATCTTTTTTATATATAAATTTCTTGATTTATTTGCTTTCTACTTTTCCTTCTAAGGTGAAGGGCAGGAGAAAGAATTTTGCATCTATCTCGAGTTGCTCCCTTACCTTAAGCGATCTACCCCTGGTTTTGTGACGTCGAGTTTGCTCTATTCTCAACTCAAAGGACACAAAAGTAAAAAATCAAATTAATTAATCAGAATTCCAGTCCGTTTTTAGAAATTAAATACTTAAATCATACATTTCTCATCATCATTTCCAACATAATAGGATTCCGAGTTCAGTAACAAAATTAAAAGACAACAGAAAAGGAAAAAACACAAAAAAAATGCACTTGAAAGCCGAAGATCAACAAATCAACCCAATTTTCACTGGTTTCATGTAAGAAAACCCACGAAAAAAATGCATGAAACCCAAAATCAATCAAATCCCAAGAACAAATTAATCGATTCATATCAAATGAAACCTGAAAATCTTACCTCCGCAACCATCGAATGGAACAGATTCATCTGTGCGCGGCGAGTGGACAGCAGCGACGCCGCCATTTCTTCCTGCGATCCGCCGGTGTCGTCTCTGCCTGCGTGTGTGTGTGATAGTGTGTGAGAGAGAGTGAGAAAGTGGGTTGACTCATGATGGAAGATGGTGGTGGAGGAGGCTTTTATAGGGTTTTTCCGTAGAGGAAGACTGTAATGAACAATTTTTGCTGGTTTGAGAAATTCAGATGCGAGGAAGCAGATTATATAGATTCTCTGTATCATGGTGTTTTTAAAATTTGCTAATTTACCCCCACGAAAAGTAAAAATTCGATCACAGACCCCAATGGTTTTTATTCCTAGTCCTGGTCAAACAATTGATTCATTTTCATTTATTTGAGTGTGAAAAACTACATCAACACCAAAAATAGAGGTGAGCAAGAGAGCAAAGTAATAAAAAGTATATTTGTTCCATAAAAAAAAAATATTTGAGTGTAGTTTTTGATCATTTTTTTAATACAAAGTGTAATTTTTGAGACTGGTAAATAACTGATATGTTATAGTTTAACTAATCAATTAAAATATAAAAAATTTATTTTGATGAATTTGTTGTCATACTTATTATGTAACTAAACGAACTTCAAAACAATACACATGTTGTAGTTAATATATCCCGCATCTGCAGTTCATCAAGTCATCTTCATATAATTAATGAGATCGACTTATTTGTTGTCGCATGCAACCAAATTACTTGACATCCGACATAAATTTATACAAAAAATTGTGAATAGATAAAGAATTATTGTCAATTCCATGATTTTTAATTTATTATTATTTCTCTTTGAAGTTGTGCTCTGTTTGAAGTTAATTAGATTTTAATTAAGAGAACTAAAATAAAAATAAAGGATCATTACTATCATTTGAATCAAGAAAAGGTGACGAATAGCACAAAAACAAAAAAACATAACTAGGAAACTCGTATTATCGCAATTTACCTTAATTAAAAATAGACTTTTTGACTCAAACCAACCTCTATATAAAATGGATTGTGTAATTTAATTTGGACTTTTGTGATTATTGTTACTTGTCAGGAACTATAATAATGTTTTGTTACATTTACATGTTGCAAAACAAAGTAAAGGAGAAATCAAGCACAAAATCTTCATAAAATAAACTTCATTGACAAAAATCGATATATGACATCTATAACCCTTATAATAACAGTGGCAAAATAAAAAAGCATATGACACTTCAACCTACCAAAAAGAAAAGTCAAATTTTAATTAATTTTAGTAATTTAATAATCTAAAAATATATTTTAAGCATTTTGTCTCGTCAATCTTAATTATTTTTGTTATTTACAACCCCTACCCCCAAATTGTAGTTATTGTAGCATCATGTCATTTAGTGTCATTTTCGGACTATTTCAGACTACTTTTCTGAAATGTTGTTTTTTTTAGAGGTAAAGAAAAATGGGATGTCCTCGGAAGGAAATGGTTAAAATTCGAACTTACCTCTACTCTCCCAATAACATGTCTTTTGACTACATAGGCTACATCTCAATCTCTGAAATGTTGTTCATTAGCCAATATCTCTACGCCTAGACTGAGGAAAAGATTGTAGTAATATTTTTTTGTTATTCTCATTCATAAGTTCATAACCACAAGAATACAACAAGCAATGGTATATTTATTTCAAATAATGTCAATGTTGTACTAAAAATATTAGATGTCACTGTTTATTGTGTTTTCATTATTCGCAATTATGAAGAAATATTATATATATGATGCCTTCTTTCTTGAATTTTGTGTGGAAAAACAGATATAAACAATTAAACATGTGAGGACGGTGGATAAATGAGGAGCATTTTGGTGAAATTTGATTGAAAATGACATTGAGAAACAAAATGCCTAGAAATTATTTTTAAGGGTACAATGCCAAAATGATTAATTTTGTTTTTGATTCTTGGTTTCACGCGTCATTTCATACCAATGAAAACACATGGAGAAAACTGTAATTGTTAATTTTAAGCAAACTGTACAAAGGCACAAAGCTCAGATGTTGAAAATGTGGCTGATAATGGGAGATTCCAAGACATATTGCTACTAGATGTAAGCAGATGAACCAATCAAATAACAAAAATGGTGTTGCACCCCTGCCTCATAAAAGTTGAGGGATATAATTGTAAAATGTAAAACAAAAAAGTGGGCCATTTGTGATATTTAGAAAAGTTGAGGGATGTAATTGTCGGCTCAACTAACGGTTTGTAAGACGACATCGAACCTCAATGGGGTTTTGTAATTTTGAATCTTCTCCCCGGTTTTTTTAGGGGTGATCATAAATTTTTAAAACTAGCCTCGGACCATAGAACCGCACTGCCACACCATTCATAATAATTTATGATCAAAATCACGATTTAAAATCTATATATATATATAAAAGCTGAATAGTGTTATTTTGGGAAAGTTCCCGCCTAAAATCTGTATCTAAATATTGTAAGTCTTCTTTGTTTATTAAGTTTGGTTTTTAATGCTGCAATTTGACGTTTCTTTTTGGTAATAATGATTGTGAGCTTTGTAATTAAGTTTGGTATTTAATGTTGATTGTTGCACTGCTGGTGTATCTTCTTGGTAATAAGGATTGCCGCATTGTGTCTGTGTACTCTAATTAATACGTTTCACATTTAAAAACTCAATTTGATTTATTTGTTTTATAATTATTAATGAATTCCAACTAATCTGCATTTGTCTATTCATTTTATTTATATTTTCACTTAATCGTTGATATAATAAAAAATTGTTTGATTAAAGTATAATACAAATATGATTAAAACTTATGCACCATAAAAAGATTCTTCCATATTAATTCATCTATTAAATAAACAATAAATTTACACATCATAGTATCAACATTTGATTTTTTTTTTTTTTTTTTTTTTGCTACATTAATATTTGAGCTATAATACAAAAACAATATTATCGATTTCGATTTTGAGGCAAGTTGATCTCATCCATGATCAACTCCAACTAAGAACCAACTAATAAAATAAATATAATTGGATTGGTAATATAAATCTGATTTCACTGTGTGAAAAAAATAGAGCATAAGATTTAGCAAAGCAACTATTATTCAAATGGAATTCACATTCAAATAACAGATTTATTTCGTTTATATATATATATATATTAATTTAATATTAACATAATTGAATTTTGAGTTCAAAAGCAGATATAGTTATAGCATGCAAAAATTTCGTATATTTATATTTTAAATATAAATATAGAAGCAGTAACTAGAAAATCCTTTGGACTTCATCTTCGGTTTTGATGCAAATAAACCAACTAACTCCAGCTAATACATTAAATATGATTGCTCTAAAAACATAATTAAGTATTTAATAATTTAATTTAAAACTGATATAAAAACAACGGTGGTAGGTTTAATCCTTTGCATATTCTGCAAATTCCTCCCATTAGTTGCACATTGAATTTAACAAAAAAAAAAAAAAAAAACAGAAATGGCTCTCTTATTCATGTTTATTAAGGATGTCAATCCTAGCAAAATTGAGTTGGCAACAAAGCTTTGTTTGGTATGCAATTATAGTTTGTCATCATTTGTAGATAAATTAAGTGTCTACAACTTAGCTAGAGTGCATTTTTCACGATTTGGAGGTTAGTGAATCTTACTTTTCGAGTTTAATGAATTTTATTTAGATTTGTGATAAATAAAACAAATATCTAAATAAATAAATTTTACAATGTCTCCCTTTATGTGCAAAGATCGAGGGTTCATGCAACCCTGAAGAAATTCCACGTTGAGAAGTTTCAACTTACGATTTGAAAGCAATCACTCATGAGAGGTAATTATATTTTATTTGAAAATTATTTTTTATTTTATTATTGATTCATTATTAAACATCAATACTCTATATAATATGCTATGTATTATGTATTTTTATAACATTATGTAATTTTTATTTCAAATAAAAACCTAAAAATAAATCGATTTTTGTAAAAACAAAACTGTTGGATCCGATTAAAAAATAGTTCAACTCTAGATAAATTTTCAATGAATCTTATATTTTTGACAATATTTTATTTGAAAAAAATATTTTGAATATTATTTAGTTATATTTCTTGAGATCCATAAATATAATTCGTATTTAATATCATATAAAATCGAAAAAAGTATATAATATTAAAAAAATGTATATAATATTTCAATCGGATCCAATTATAAATACTAGATGAATTTTCAACGAATTAAACCATTTATTTCTACAATAACTAATATGAAAAAAATCAATATTATTAATTAAATTTCATCGGATCCACTCATCAACAAGACTTCCTTCATATACATAAATATAATTAGTATGTAATATCATAGAAAATTTCAAAAACAATCATAGTAAAGAAAATGCATCTATTGATTAATTGCATATGAAAATGCAACTTTTCAAAGAGCATTTTATTTACGTCATGAACTTATTTGGAAAAAAAAATTCAGAATTTTAGTGATTAGATTTCATTAGATCCACATGAAATCCATCGGTCCATAAATATAATGGTTATTTGATGTCATAAAAATTTGTATAAAATACATATCCAAATAAAAATTTATATTACGAAAATATCATCGATTCATGTAAAATTCTTAAAAACTTACAACAACCTTTTATTTTTGTCATTAATTAATTTTGTTATATGAAAAAATTACATATTTAATGAAGATACAATTATTTTATGATGTCGTAGGATCCGAAACAAAAAAAATGATATAATTTTTTTAGAGTTTCTAATTTTTTTTTATTCAAACTCGAGATTGCCCGACTTTTGGCCCGACCTAATATTTTAAGTGTACAAAATACACACATGGATTGGGTCGAAAATATTGCATTTTCACTGATCGGGCCACCGAACTTGCCCAATTTTTTCAAAAATCCAATGGGTTTGGCCCGATCCAATTCATTGCTAACTATACATATGATAAATAACGAGTTTGGGCCCTTTATCAAATCCAATATTTATAATTTTTTATGTATTTATATTCATTCAATTTCATTTGTAATGTTTCATTATTATTCAATCACTTATTATTTAATACATAGTTATTTGGCCTTACATTTAAATAATATATTAATATTAATTAATTAAAACTAATAAAATTAAAATTATCTTACTTTTATATATAAACGTGCATCGCATCGGTGGATCGCTAGTATTAGATAAAAACCGCAACGTTTTGTTGGTGCGGTTATGATTTTAGATTTTAAAAAACTACCAAAACCGCATCGCACTCTATAATTTATGGTAAAATAAAATATTGTTCTTTAGCCTTTAGTTAAATAGTTATACAATAAATATAACAAGAACTTATTTTATGAACAATATAATTAGATTCGCACTTTCCATACTAAACATAATGCATTTATATTTTTTAATATTGTTAAAATGCATTATGTTTTGCATCAAAATAGAACATTGCATTATATATTGAATGTAAATGAAATAAAAGATATTGCAATGTGCACTTTATTTGCAAAACTACATCTTGTTTAAAAAAGCACTTTTCAATTATAATATTTTTCTTTGAATTTTACTTTAGAATATCATAACAAAATTATATTAATTTATCAATTATATAATATTTTATTTATTAAAACCGCAAAACCGCCCGCCACGCTTAAAACCGCACCTTGATTTTACTTCATAAACCGCAGTTTGAAAATATTATTTAACTAAACCGCATATAGAAATTCGATTTGAAATTAACTCAAAAACCGTAAAACCGCACCGCAATCACTCCTAGTTTTTTTCATTATCCTAAACCTCGGGGTTTTTTCTTTTTTTTTTTTCTTTTTCGTTTTCATCCCTAAAAATTATACTTATGAAGTTACGCGGTAGAGATGTTGATTTAGCGCTAGGTGGAGTCCATGGGTTAAAGGGTGTTTGATCGAGCTTATAAGCTCTTCAAAATATCTTATAAGATGTGTGAGAGCTTATAAAACTGCTCAAATTTGTTTGGTAATTTTTTCGTAAAAAGATCTTATAAGCTCCTAAAAAAGATGTCATGAGCTTTTAAGTCGCTTTTAAAAAAGTAGGGGAACTCCAACTTATTTTCAAAATAATATCCGATTTCAACAACCTCCTTTAATTTTGACTATTTTAATTACAAAATTGACATTACTAACATCTTAAAAGCCACACCATCTTTCTCAAAAAAAAAAAAAATCACACCATCTTATTTTATCCAAACACTTCAACAACTTATTTTTAAAATAAGATCTAACATCTTATAAGCTCTAAAAACAACTTATAAGATGTAGGAGCTTATATGAATTTTTAAATAAGCTTAGCCAAACACCCTCTTAGGCGGGACTTGGCGAGGTTAGGCGGGGCCTAATCGCAAGAAAAATCGAGGCGGACAAGTGAAGCCTAGCGCCTAAACAGGGTCTAATCGGGGCTAGGCGGAGATTTTTAGAAAAGTGGTCATTAGTGTATTTTCATAATTTCATTCACTCTGAAAAAAAAGTAAAGAAAAAAAGAAACATAAAGAGTGCCAAGATCCAACAAGATGCACAAGACAAATTTAAGCCAAATTATACTGCAATATTAATGAATGAACCTCAAATTTAGGCAACAAAAGTTGAGTCAAATTAATTCAGAAGTCTTATTTGTTAACACAAACAGAAAAACAATAATAATAATTAAAAAAACACTCATTTTGTTTTCCTCATACATCAAATCAAATTTTCATCCCTGTAGCCCAGCTTTCAGCTTCTGAATAGTGGGGACATCAGTCTTGAAAGACATAGCCAAAACACTATCATCAATGGTCGAATTAAACAGAGTATTTGGCAATGAAACAGTTCCAGCATTTGCACTCCCAAATCCAGAAATAGCCAAAGCTGGATTCTTAGCATCAACATTGTACTGAAAATGGACCAGCCCTTTAGGAAACACAAATATGTCTCCTTGTTGTAGTGTCTGAGTAAATAGCTTATTTGTCGAGTCCACAAATCCAACTTCTAATGACCCTGAACCAAGAACAAAAGCTCGGCCGATCGGTGGTGCGTGTGAACCGGGTTCACCGAGCCGGGAGGAAGATCAGGACAGCATTGGAAACACTTTGTCCATTTAAGGCAGGGAATTGTTCCATGGTGGCTTTAACAACCTTGAATGTCGGTGGGACCGGGGCGGAGATGAGGGACCGCATGCCAGTGAACGTGAAGAAGTTAGCGTCGACTGGGGGTGAATTTGGTGGTAGGACAAAGTCTGTGAGAATATCAGGATCTCCAGATATGGCTATTTGGATAATGAAAAGTGAGGATATTATTAACAAGAGTGTTTTCTTGGCAAAATCCATTGGTTTTTTCTTTCTTTCTTTTTTTGTTTCTATTGGGTTGGGATTTGTTGGTGTTTTAATTGAAGAAACTTGGGATTTATATATGGTGACTAAGGGGATTGTTTAATCCGTCGGCCAGTTGTGTTACTTGTGTAGTATATGACAACAACGTCAGTTTTTTTAGATTACAAAGTGAAAAATGATCACCTCGGCCAGTTATGTTTTGGTAAGAAAAATAGGTATATGCTTATTTAGTTATTCTTGGTTTTGTGTCTTGTTTTTTTTTTCCTGTCAATAACACAAATTGCTCGAGCATAGTTTGTCAACAATCAACATTCATTCATATGAAGGGATAATTACAAAAAAAAAAAAAAAGCCTTGAGTCTTGGACTAACTACAAGAAAAAGAAACTAAGAGATGTTCTAAAGTTACAAAAGAACCCTTTAAGTTTGATAAGCGGTAAACGTGATATTTCTATAAATGTCAGGGGAATTTTGAAATGTTTTTGCTAATGAAGGGAGAAATGTAATATAAAATCATTTCTCAATCGGTTTTTTTTGTAATTATTCTGAGCCGCATGGTTTGTTTTTTTTTTTGTAATTAATCCGAACCTCATTTTTTTTTTTGTAATGATGATGATTTTGAAATTTCATCTTATTTCTCCTTCGTATAAAAGTTGCATCGGAAAGGCATCCAAACGTAAAACTTTGCTTGCTAATTTGCTTTTGTGTGAATTTATAGTGACAACTAATTTTAGACAATGACACTCTAAACTCACGCCACCGACGACCCCACATAGTGGGACAAAGTGTAGTTGATAATGATGATGATAATAATGAATTATCCCTTCATATGAATGACTAGTGCTAGTTAACCCCATCTAGAGTATGAAAGTTTATGAGGAATTGGATTTACAGTTTATGTAGTTGAAATGTAAGCAAAAGTTTTTCGTCCTTGGGATTTAATGTTCTAACCCCAGCCAATACCCTTATAAAGGGTGAAAATATCACTTAAGCTATAAGCTCGTGTATCAATGAAATCACCACTTGTTGTTACCATTATTTCTCAATAATTTTTATCTTTTCAGTCATTGAGTTGAAAAGCCTTACATTATCTCTTCTTCGAGCTTGGGACCATACATATGACAGGAGTTGAAGAACTGGTAAGAGGGAATGAAATAAAAGAACAACAGTACAAATCTCTTACAACTTGTACAAATTAAAATCAAACATACAAGTGAGGAATATGAATGGAAAACAATAGAAAAAACAATGGAAAGAATGTAAATTGCACACAAATGCACTTTTTCGACTTTTCCTTTTTCGGTGAGCATGAATGAAGTTCATCTTTACTTGGAAGGCTTGTTAATGGCACGGCATGAACTCCTAATCTGTCCTTGTTTGCCAGTGAGAACGTCGACCGTGCCCAACTTGATCATGGCTTGGCCAAACCTTGTTGAGAAATCGAATCCGTTAGCAATGGCTCCAACAGTGGGCTTCGACAGTGGATCAAGAGCCAAATCTTGATCAAACTTGAGAATCCCTCTGTTTCTAACTATTTGCCTATAGTAAGAATTATCAACAATCATTGAACTCAGAGGGTTCTGATCAAGATCCACACTGCTGTCAACACTGGCATTCCGAGGGCATCTTTGTCTCAATGCTGCAAGAAGCGAAGAATCCATGGTTGGATCGGGTTTTCCCGTGTTCTGGAAATTGTATAGCCGGTCCATGATGAGTGAACAATGGGTAACTCCAACAGTGTGACCACCTGCATTCATAAAACAAAACTCAAAATTTGTTTTTTTTTTTCCTTTTGGATTCTTAGAATGAGTATTGTCGATCGGCAAAGCTTAAGCTGTTAGAAAGGGAAACGGATTAAAAAGTTTTAGGCATTTATATAAGTACCTAGAAGATAAACCATGTCAGTGGCATTAAGTCCTTTTCTTGCAAAGGCTTTGATGGAATCCGAAACTGATATTGAAGGAGATGGAAGATCGACGTTCTTAGCCAGAGAGACGGTCCCGTCTCTCCTCCCGGTTTGTACAATGTACCTTCCTCCTCCACCCTGCATATGTGAATATTATGATGCCCTTTCATATGATGATTTGGTGCTAACAGGTTATAATTAGGGGTAATTAAAAAAAAACTGAGGTCCGGGCTAATTACAAAGAAAACTCCAATTTTTCTGAAAATTACAAGAAAAATTCTTGAGGTTTTATTCCGTCTTATATTTTTCCTATTCATAAGCGGAAAATATTTCAACCCCCCATGATATTTATAGAAATATTACAGTTACCCCCTTAAATTTAAGATATAATCAAACTTGAGGTTTTTTTTTTTGTAATTTTGAAACATCTCTGAATTTTTTTTACTTAGCTCAAACCTTAAGCATGTATGTTGCATTATTTAGAGGTGGCCAACGGACAGGTTAATTGTTGGCTATCCGGTTTGTGGTTCATAACCGTAATCCGACCCTTCTGTACAGAAGGGTCGATTAAGGGTTGTGTTTTAGTCACAAGAGTAGTAACTTTGAAATTTATGCTAGATTTTACAGATTGAATTAGAGAAATAAACAATAAATATTAGAATGATAAAATTATGAGTGAGAGGGGTAAATATTCGATTACCAGGGCGACTGCGTCTCTTGTTGCCATAACAATGATATCGGCACATGAAACCACACCAGGGCAAATAGCCTCAACTGCAGATTTTGCTGCATCGATAATTTCATATCCTCGGACACTTAGATTGGGCACTGCTGTTTTCTCACTGCTGCTTCCATCCAAAAGAATCGATGCATCACACCCCTTTTAAACAAACAAAATTGAATGAAAAGCTCATTAGGACACACAAAGTTGTCATAACAATTAACAGATGCAATATATAAAAGAACACAAGAAGCCATTCTTTATTATAGACTCTGAAATGAAATCCCATTCTTGAACAGTTGATACTGAGTAATCAACTAGTCATGCATGCATATTTGATATTACTATCTGGCAACTTTTGCTTCTAATTTGCCAACACTACCGAATTTTGACTCTCAACTATTTCTCGCTTCTGCTACAATAAATTACTTCACGTAAAAGTAGAAGTTTTTACAAACAGTATACTATCATCAAATTAGAAATTTTGAGAATGTTAGAAAATATCAACTCACATTGACAAAGCAATCATGAAATTGCATGCGGAGAAGAGCAGCTGGAATGGTAGGATCCCTTTTGTACCATGCTTTAACAACACCACCGACAATGGCTTCCACGTCGGCTAAACGGCATTTTCCTCTGTAGTATCCCACTTGGAGTGGCACTTCACCACCGTGGCACTGGTGGCTCAAGGTGGCAAATGCCAAGGCCAATGTGAACACTACTAAAGTTAGGCTCGAGCTCGACATTTTTTCCAAAATTATATTCAAAAGTTACTATTATAAATGTGGAAATTATATTACTGTTAGTGGGAATGAATGAATGTGTTTTCTTGATGGTATTGGAAGTATAATTGTTGGGGTATTTATACCAATTTGAAACAGTACTGTTTTCTACTTTAAGGATCAGATGAAAATGTGCATTGTTTGCACGATGGTTTCTGATCTCCATCAAAACGTGCAGCCCTGTAATTGTGAAAATGTGGTGACATATATAATATGCATGAACATGAACCTAACATAGCTAATATTTATATTCAAACTCAATAAATAAATAGAATACTTTTCTTAATTAATGTCTATATATAGGAATATAATCAAATTGTTATGATGACTAATCAGGACTCTGGTTTATGAAATTATAGGAGTAATCAGTTCCTTTTGAATTAAGAAAATTGAGCTTAAGTCTTTGTTTCAACACTAATAAGATCGAAAAACGAGTTCTTTAAACTAATCATGTTCAAAAAGGTAGTTTTGACTTTTGACTTAATTATTATTAATTAAAGTGCAAAGGATCCCTTAATTCAACTAATATTTTGCCATCTATACTTTAATGACTTTGGTGGAATTTTGGGATGTCAACTTAGATAATTGTGACTAAATGCAGCGTTCCTTTGACGTATAACATTATTTTTAAGGTAACAATTAATTAAATTAATGGACATGGATAATATTGGAAAAAACAAGGTATACTTTGTTAGAGTAGGGTGCCCGATGCTACAATTAGATTGTAGTTTATTCTACTTGTAAAGACATTTTTAATGAGAATTATATTAATAAATACATTTTTTATCATGTTATTTTGCATTTATTTATATTAATTGTGAATTCGATAAAGTTCTTATATCATATAAAGTTATGGGATATGGCCAGCGCATCGATGTCAATCCATAGAACATGTCTTTAAGGCTTTGGTATTAAATTAGTTCAAAGTCAATGGCTTTTCAAGATACGTACAACATTGAATAGCCCAGTAAAACTTGTTCATATGATGCACGCTCGTATGACGAGGACATTGCATTTCATTAATATTAACGTTGTGGACGCAAAAACATATATGAGGGTGCTTGTTAGAGAACAAGTTCACTAAATAAACCCAATGAAAATTGTTAAGTGAAATATTTAGTTGTCGAAATAAGAATATCCACATTGCGATAGTACATGATTAGTCCTTAGACTTAAGGCACAATATATTTTTTTTTTTAGAATGACAGAAATTTTATATATACTAGGAGGGAACCTTCGCCAAAATAATGTCAGCAACATGTTGAGGGATGAAGCCCACAGCAGCCTCATCGAACTCAGACGAAAACGCAAAAGAAGGTAAATGGTGGGCGACAAAGTTACCCGTACGTCTAATACAACTAGGAATGAAAGACTCAAAGCAAGAAAAAAGTTCGTCACATGTTTCCGATCGAGGTAGGAGAAGTCATCCGTCCGTTTTGTAAGCTTGAAGAACAGCGCTTGGTTATCCATCTCCAGCACAATCTTTCTAAAGCCCAAATCACGTGCGATTCTTAAACCTTCCTTGCATGCTAGAGCTTCTGCAATTTCCACCGTGTATACGTCATTAATCAGCTTAGTGAGGACTTTTAGAACTTGGCCTGTGTGTGTTCGACAAACAATTCCAATTCCCGTTCCCTCCTCGCTCCGTATAGATGCGTCCGTGTTGATCTTAATATATCCCGGTTCCGGCGGACTCCATTTATCCTGATGCGGCATTCTGGGTTACGGGGCCTTGTCTCCTTCATTTTTTTATGCTCCAGAAGTCTTGTGGCTGCTAGATTGAAGCACCATTGGTGCTCTACATCCTTATTTTGAAAAGTCTTCAGGTTTCTAGCATGCCACGCAGCCCATAGATGCATAGCAAGAATCTTATGTAGTTCTTCATCATCAATAGTTGAGAAATGTGAGATCTAATCTGCTAAAGAGCCTTGGCTGATAGAATTACTGATACGGATTCTCAAGGGTGAGGCTGCCCATGGACAATCACGTAATGCATGTTCCGACGTCTCCACCATTTCCCCACACCTAGAACAAATAGGATCGGTCTGAATTCCTCTTTTCATTAGGTTATGTTTCGACGGTAGGATACCCTGAAGACATTTCCACATGAAAATCTGAACCTTCGGGAAATGTCCAACTTCCAGAACCATCTCCAAATAGTCGGATTCGTATCAGACGATGAAGGCGCACTTTCCTCTCCATCTTGCAGCATCTTCGCCACCTTATATCCAGATTTAACTTGGTAAATACCATCCTTGGTATGGTCCCAAATTAATCTGTCACTTCGTTGAGTATTTATGGCACAAATTGCTTTGGCTTCCACAGCATTGAAGAGCTCATTGATGAGTAGGGTATGACAAGATCGGTTGAATTAAGGATAGTTGTTCACTCTAAATGTTAGAATGAACAAAGAAACGTGTTATTAATTACTAGTTAATTTTGATTTCTTCTACATCTTATTCAAAAGAAAGCTATTATAAGGTAAAAATTCTGAAACTATGATTTTTACTGCTTGCATAGTTCGAACGATCGTTAAATCACTACGAGACCCCAGGCTTTTATTTTGTGTATAACTATATACATGTTTCGAGTTTTAATTTCCGTTGCGTTAAGCCCCACGGTATAGCGAATCGAACATACTTTTCGTTGTTTGAATTCTTCCGATTTAAAATTAGAAATTGGCCTAATAAGCACAACTTTCGTTGTCTGCACATTACAAACAAAGAAAAAGGGTACAAATTGAGAGCCTGATTTCCTCTTTTCTGAGAGGACCAGCATTGACAACTAACATTTATGTTGATCCTTGTAATATCAATTATCAAGTCAAGACAGGAAATTGAGTTAGCTTCTCTATCTAAATTGTAAACATCTTGCTATGAAGAACATGTGAAAACCTCTTCTGAGTAACAAAATATCGTTCTTATTCTTGTTCTAACTGTATAGTTACATGATAAATCCCAAATGCCTGCTCACAGTATTCCCTAATCTTATGAAGGACTTCATTCCCACAAACTTCAGGCCCAATCACAACATGACAAGCCAACACATTTTTTCCTACCGTGATGGCCCAAACATGAAGATCATGAACATCACAAACTCCTCCGATAAGTCTCAGACCATTTTCGAGACGAGCAATATCGATCTCGTTCGGTGCCCTCTCCATCACTATGTAAAACACATTCCTCAGCATGGGCAACGTTGCCCAAAGCAAAAAACGGAGAATACGAACGTGCAAACCAAATCAACCACTAACCACTTTGGTTTTACCCATATAATACATCCAGCAATCATTACACCGACCGATTGTATCAAATCAGTAAGGAGATGCAAGTAAGCCCCTTGAATGTTTATGTTCGCAACATTTCAGTCTTTCTGGTTTTGTCTCCATGACTCGCGAACAATTCTTCCGTTTCATGGTTGTGGTGGTCATCATCCTCACAGACATATTCATGCGAATGGCTATGATGAGAATGGTCGTGACCGAGCCATAAAACCAGCAGAAAATTAACGATGAAACCGAATGCAGCGATCGCAAACATGAGTTCCCCGTTTATTTTCGTCCGTCTGGTAATAAGCCTTTCGATCGCTTCGTAGATTAGAGTTCCGGAGATTAGCCATATTAGCTGCACGGATAGAAAGGCACCTATCACTTCGAGACGATTGAATCCAAAAGATTGACGTGGTGTTGCCTCCCAACCGGAAACCCATACCGTAAAAAGAGAAATAGAAAAACCGGCAATGTCAGAGAGCAAGTGAGCTGCATCGGTGAGGATTGCCAGGCTGTTGGATCTCAGACCTCCGACAATCTCAATTACCATGACCATAGTGTAAACGATTATGAGCCCACAAAGTTTAACGGTCGTTTTTGACCGTTTTACTGCATCTGAGTTATTATATTCTTGCTTTGAGAATGAACAAGTGGTGCTGCATGAAAACTGCCGTTTTAAGGGAAAATCATTTGTTTCTTCTTGTAAGGCTCTTCTTGGTGTATCTATCTTTATTACTTGCTGCAGTTCAGTCGAGCCGGTGTTCCCCTGCTCCATCTGCGAGGATAATTAATGGATCCAACGTGTTATTTTTTCAATGTAGTTCTTAAAAAACAGGAAAAAAAAGTTCTACTGTGTGATACTCCAAAAACCTGTTCCATGAACACAAACTTGAACCAACATGTTATTTTTCTAATGTAGTTCTTAAAAAACAGTAAAAACAAAATCCACTGTGTGATACTCCAAAAAACCTGCTCCATAAACACAAACTTGAACCAACATGTCATTTTTCCAATGTAGTTCTTAAAACAGTAAAAACAAAATCTATTATGTGATACTCCAAAAAACCTGTTCCATAAACACACACTTGAACCAACATATTTTTTCAATGTAGTTCTTGAAAAACAGTAAAAACAAAATCTACTGTGTGATACTCCAAAAAACATGTTCCATAAGCACCAACTTGAAGCAAATGTTATTTTTCCAATGTAGTTCTTAAAAAACAGTAAAAACAAAATCTACCATTTGATACTCCAAAAACATGTTCCATAAACACAAACTTGAACCAATCTACTAATTTTAAGCATGAATAATTAGTGTTTCTTGCTACCATATTCTAGGCGCCTTAATGGCTTGTATTCTTCCACTGAAGAGATCTTTTTTCATTCTAAAGCTAATAAGATAGCAGTACGAAAAAAACAAGTTTTCTCATATAAAAATCAGTTAGCCTTTTGCCAATGAATGGCGTTTGCTTGCGCATTAATCCAAATGCAGGTTGGGGCTTATCCAAATCTGAAACGTACATGTCATAGCTAATCCTATAGGTTGCATTTGAATGGAATGATTTGTTTAAAAAGGATTAGCAGTAATCACCCCAAATCTCTTAAAAACATATGATAAAGAAAAAAAACATTGATCCAAAATCATATTACATAATAGTCCACACAACAGTTCAATATCAAATGCCAACTACTTACCTCAATCCCCCTTCTTTAACCAACAAAACTTCTGAGGACTGAATGGTAGAGATGCCCCAAAAAACTGATCAAATCCTCACAACTCTTTAACAGTAGCCATATTTGAAACTTCAGAAAAATAGAAAATTAAATCGGTTAATCTAAAATCATAAGAACCTATATATGAATGAAGAAAATACTCCCATTTAAGAGGAAACGATTCCGTATTACAAAATCAATTCAGATCCTGAAGGACATTAAGATAATCAATATAAAAATGTATAATAATGCCAGAAATCAGAAAGGGCACGGAACGCAGCCATGAACCATTGAAAAAGAGGGGAGGAAAAACAGAGGTAATTACAAGAAATCAAACGGCTGCGTCAAGTCCGTCCAACCTTGATTTTGTCAACAATAAATAAATATGCAAAATCAAGGATAATAATTTTAGATATAGCAATTAGCAATTAAAAGAAAAACAGCTTCAACATCAACACCGCATTTGGGCAAAACTGAAGGGAATATGGAATAAAATATTATACCATTACCTTTTTCATTTCCTTCCATTTTGAGGAAGATGGGGACTGGGGTCCTCAGCGCCCGCATCCACTACCAATGAAAACTACTAGTGCGCGCATTGGGCATATAAGAAAGCCCTATGTGAGGATCTTATAAAATGTTTTCAGAAAAGGTGGCCAACCCTCGTTTTCAAAATATCATATGTAATTTTAATTATTTTAATTACAAAATTTTCATTACTAGTATTTTATAAATTTTATTTACATTAATCATTTTCTAGTATTCAGGAATTATAAGATGGTCATTTTTTTTGTTAGAAATAATTATGAGATGGTGTAAAACAAATTTTAAAGTCTGTAAAAATTAACAAACAAGAAAATTTGTACAAAATGAATTTAGTTGAATCAAATGAAAACTAGGAGTTACAATATCTTGAATTCCTCTGATTTTTTGGGATTTGAAACTTTGAAGGTGGATTCGCCAATTGGATCTCCTCCGACTTTAGATTTGGACTTCAAAAATGTCAATTCGAGGGTTTGACACTTTGGTATCGAATTAAACGTTATATTTGGATGTCTTTCCGCGATGAACGCCTTGAATATCGCCTTGATCATCGTAGATCCATTGGATTTAGATTTCTTGATTTTAGAGAATTTGCCTCTTGATTAGACTTCTTCTCTAGAATTTGTGCGCGTATGAATTATGAATATGACCTTTATTTATAGGTGTAGTATGGGAAATCTTGTCATAATTGCCTGGATGAAACGGGGCAATTTGATGGGCGATTATGATTTGTCTTGCATATCTTGCTATAATCAAAAGATTGTGATTTGATTTGATCGACCGATTATTTTCCAAAGTTTTGGTGAATCGCTTCCTTATTTGCATGAATGCCAAGATTGAACATTTTGATACTTGTCAATATGTAGCATTACATTTACGTGTCTACAGATGGTAATTAAGAATTACTAGTATATCGCTTGTGCGATGCACCGAGTGTAATTAATGAAGTATTGTGTGATTTTGATATTATGAAATTGATATATTTTGTGAACAACAATTGGGGAGGGTTATCTCAAGACCCAAACTCCTGGTTTGTCCTTTGAACATGGGAAGAAATTGCACTTTACCCTGACAAAATAAGGTAGAATTTATTAAATAAAAATAATTATTATTTAATATATTTTTATAAAATATTATTTTAATCCAATAATAAATTAAAATTTTAGAACATTAAAAAATTAATGAATATAAATTGATTATATATTTGAGGCAATTTTGTACTCCTATTACAAATACTTGTTTAGTTGTATAAAACTTTAACAATTATATGTTCACTTAATAATTTTTGATAACTAAATTAAATTAGATCAATCGAGACATAGTTGAGTTTACACCAATAAATTACTATACACATTAATTTAATAAATACAATTTGAGTCTCATTTGATTTCTCAAGAATGATACCATCCTACTCAAATCATGATTATTTGAGAAACTATCTTATAACATAACAAACAATAATTATTCATTATTTGAAATTAACAAATAAATATAGCATAAATAATAGAACACATATATAGCATTTTTTATGTAATAAGTATTTACTTATTATATATATTCGAAAATTATGTACAATATAATATTTAATATCTATCTTTCTATATATATATATAGTTTAAAGAATCTCTTTTACAAATATATCTTGGATTTCGATATTTTCGTGCAATATTTATATGTTGGATTATTTTTTCAAATACAATATATGGATACATACTATTATGTGTATATGTGTGTAAGTCTAGGATTTTAATATTTCAGGCATTTCATATAATATTATATGGTGGGTTATTTTTTAAAATATAATACATAAATATATTTAATTATATATATATATAGCTTTGATTTTCATCTTGATTTCTAGAGTATTGATTATTTTTACATATTTTATAGTGTATTGTTTGGATTTTTTCAAAATTATATTGGATATTTTGTATTTTCCAAATGGTGGTAAGAAAAGATGATACCCAATATATAATTGTCCAACGAAAATTCATTTTTAAGATAATAAATAAAATAAATAATAATTTTGGTAAAAAATTTAAATTAATTAGAATATGTTGAAAAACTTACCAATTATAAAAATATAAACATTCATATTACTTTTTATACATTGATATACGGAAGCATATAATTGTTCATTTTAATTTCGATAAGTATAAATTCGTGAAAGTCCGATTCTGAGAACTAAGAATTAATTTTTTAAATTAGAAAAATATGAAAGTTGTTATCAAAATATTTTTACCTTAATAATTAGGACTTACCCAAATTATGTTGATAGTAAAAATTTGATTTTCTAAAAATAAGAAACTACGATATTTTGAATTTAGAAGTATAATTCATCACTCAAAATATCTATATATCTATATATATAATAATAGAGAGTCCTAACTTTTATTTTCCCTCTCTTTTTGCTTATTATATTAGGAAACAATTGTAAACATTATAAATGGTAGTTATTATAAATTCTTATATTAGGAAAATATTATAAGAGAATCATTGTAATTGTATAAATTAGGAAAATAGTATAAGAAAAGATTGTAAATTGTATTCCTACTTTATATGTATATAAATTAGAAAAATATAATAAATGGTATTCTATTTTGTATGTATAAAAATTAGGAAAATTTTATTTACTTGGTATTCCTACTTTATACCAAAAGTGAGTCTATAGTATCAATTCTATTTATATATAATATATATTTTAAAAATTATAAATAGTATTTCACTATAATTGATATTAGTATATGCCATTCTTCTTAAATATATATTACAATGATTTGTTGATTCTATGCATCATATCTTCATAAAATATATTATTTATTTGTTTCAATGGCGTCGATTCAATTTTGTACAATATAATATTTATTAATCAAGTTTTAAATACTAATGAATATTCAAACTTTCCTAAATTATTTAATAATATTTAAAATAGACGAATTATGATTTTATGTAGCTTTCACCATTGTATTAACAATTGATTTTGTGTTCGAGATGTTTTTGACATCTTATTATTTATGCTAAATCCTCTTGTATTTATACTACTTAAATTGCATTAGAGAAACATTTTGATATTGTTGATCCAAAATTCAAGCATAACCACCAAATATTGCTTCATCTTCATGTTCCCCTCTATTTCCGTTTTCATCAAGTGCCCCGCTAACATCGACAAGTATGAATTCGCAATAAACAAGATTTTTATATAAACTATATTGTAGGTTTATACGGACAATATTTGGTGAGTTTCTTTTTGATTATTCTTAATAGTTTTATTGTATTTTTTAAGTTGTTTTTTTGTATGATTTGTTTATTTTTTTTTTATTATTCCTCATACTAACAATATCCCGCCAATTAGGTAAATATATTAAGTACTATTTTTAGAATTGAACTTTTGGTAAAATTTGATCGTGACACATAGGAAAAGGTTATATTCTATGTTTAACTTAATCAAATCTTTTGAGGTCTTTATCACCAATTATAAATCGAAATATATTTGTTACCATAAGTTCTATTTCACGTTTAGATACAAATCTTATTTAAAAAATATGTTTGAAATACTTATATAATTCAAATGGTAACAAATATTTCACTACATGAAATCATCTATGTATTTCGATTTTTCATTGATAAACCACAAAGTTTAAAAGTCAATCATAGCTAAAGAAATATTCTCGTGTTTGGTGAATAACGAGACTTCATTGTATGAGAATTCAACAAATGAAGTTTTTTAGCAATGTTTTATTTTTGGTTTTATATATAGATTTAACATAAGCATTTATGCTTTTTTATTGCCCCTTTCGGGTTTAGGATGACACCAATATTCAACATGGTCAAGGATGTTGATGTGGAAATTACCACCATAGCCTCACCTAGTCGAGTTGACCATCTTGACCTCGCCTCGCGAAATTACCAAAGTACCCTCGATCCGCGGCTTTTCATGTGGGTCCCGACCAAACACCGGGTCGGGTCGCTCGAGAGCCGCTCACGTCGATCGGGTGCCACGTGTCACGGTGATCCGTCTCACCCGGTGAATGCGATCTATAAATACGGCGCGGAAATCAAGGTAAAGGTAACTTGTCATTATTCTAAATTACCTCGCTCTTTAGCTTTCTAAGTACCTCAACTACCCGATTCGACTTAGGCATCGGAGGGCCTTAGGGGGAGCCATCCCGTCCATTGCTTTAACGTGCGTTCTGTTTCAGTACCCTCGAACAAAGTACCTCACCTAGCTTTTTGGGGATCCTTGGCCGTCGCTTCGTGGAACACACTTCACTTCGCTTTGTGGGTCCCTAGGTCGGTACATCCGATTTACCTTCCTAAATCGGTTGGCGCCGTCAGAGGAAACGAGGTCTAGCTAAAGATGGAGGAGACACCGAGAGAAGCTATTGAAACACCTAAGCATGCGTCCAAGACACCTCGGGGATCGTACACCACCCGCCCGCTTCACTTCGCGGGACCATCTTTCGTTCGGAGGAGGAGCGGATGATTCACATGAAGGCTAGTGACTTTGAGAAAATCTTTGGAAAAAATGTTGGAGGATAGGGAAAGAAAGGCAAGAGAAGGCTATGGAGGCCCCTCCCAAGTCCCCTGGGGGAAGGGGAATGTGGAAAAATGAAACGAAGTCTTTAGTTGATTTGGAAGAGGTGGCTAGTCAGCTGTCAAAGCCACCGGCGAGAGACCAGGAGGAGGTCGTGGCGAACCACCAATAAGCCACGGGACATACACGAATCGAGTGAACAAATCGAGCATGTTACTCGACAACCGGATGATTTGAGGCGGAGGGGAGTCATCCGCTCCGCGAGAAAAGGGGATCTCCATTTTCTCCGAGATCTAGCCGAGGTGGTCACGCCGAACTTCAAGCTTCCGATCTCCCAAAATATGATGGGAATAGGGACCCTCAGAACATCTCACCGCTTTCGACCACGTGATGCAATTGTATGGACAATCGGATGCCATGAATGCAAGAATATTCATCACAACGCCGACCGGAAAGCGCGGAATGGTTCATGGGATTACCTAGGGAACGTGGTTTCTTCGAACGAAATTGCTCGAAAGTTCTTATACTGGGATTCGCAAGCCAAAAGCGAGCTCGAAGGTCACCTCGCATTTGTTCACTATAAGGCGGGGGTGAAAGAGTCGCTCAGGGGAATTCATAAATCGGTTCAATGATGAAGCGTTGGAGGTACAAGATATGCGAATCGACATGATGACTAATATCCTTATCCTTGGATTGCAAAAAGGACCATTAGCATCGGCCTATCGCGAACCGCCTTTGTCGATAAGGAGCGACTAATGGAAGTGACCCGGAAATACATACAAGAGGAGGAGATGAATGCCCTTAAAGACCGGAGTGGTCCCAAGTTGCTCAAGCTCCACGCGAGGGGGATCTTAGAGAGAGGCTTCGGTTTAGGGTCGAGAGAGGCCTAGACCGAGGTCCGAGATCAAGATCGCCCCGACAGCGAGCCACAATAGATATACTCATTGAACGCACTCGGTTACGCTCTAATGGCCATTGAGCGAACCGACATGCTAAGGTGGCCAAAAAGATGAAGACGACCTCGGTCGAAGAAATATGGATAAATATTGTCGCTTCCACAAGGACCATGGCCACGACACCGAGGATCGCATTCAATTGCGAGATGAGATTGAAAGGCTCATTCAAAGAAGGTTACTTACAAAATTTTGTTTTGAACGAAGAACAAGGGAGGACCCAACCGGGACCCTAGCGAAGATCACCGCTCGCAAATCGTGAAGCCGGTCGAGAGGTCGCCATGAGGCGGACATAGGCAAGAACGCCCGAGGAACGCTCTAGGCCTGGCAAAATCACGAAGAAGATAACCGCCTCGTAGGGGGGTTATACATATGATAGCAGGAGGTCCTAGTGGAGGTGATTCTCAGAGTGCAAGAAGGAAACATGCGCGTAACCTCACTCATGATTCTAAGAGGAAACTAAAGGTCATGAGCGTCCAAAACTCTAGCCCTATTACATTCGATGGTCGTGACCTCGTGGGGGTCGAGGCAGGCCAAAACGACCCGATGGTTATCACGATGGATATCGCCAATTTCGCTGTACAAAAAGTTTTGGTGGACAATGGGAGCTCGGCGGATATATTATTTATGCATGTGTTGAGGAAGATGGAACTAGATGTAACTGCCTTACGTCCGGTTGACACTCCGCTGATGGGGTTTGGAGGAAGCGAAGTGGTTCCCCTAGGAACCATTGATCTCCCCACCTCGCTAGCGGCGCCGTGCGAAAGACAATCATGATCAAGTACCTGGTAGTAGACGCCCATTTGCTTATAATGTGATCATGGGGCGACCGGGATCGATCAATTTCAAGCGTGGTGTCCACCTATCATTTGAAGATGAAGTTCCCTACAAAGGCCAGGAGGGGTAGGCGAAGACGAGGCGATCGAGGAAGACGGCTAGAGAATGCTATAACGTTTCCCTAAAAATAAGAAGGAAGGAGAGAAGTGAGGACTATAAAGCAAATAACACGCGAAGAAGAGGTTGGGGTGAGTAAAAAAAAAAAGAGAAGGTTAAAAAAGCTAGGACAATGGCGGAGTATATGGTTGAGCCAACGGAGCGGATACAAAGTGATTGAGCTCGAACCAGCGACCGGATAAGTTCACTAAGATAGGGTTGCAAATGGACTCGAAGCTGAAGTGTTGATGATTCGATTTCTTAGGGAGAATGTGGACATTTTTGCTTGAAACCGTCGATTTCAAAGGCATAGACCCGAGGTGATGGTTCATCGATCGAATGTGGATCCGTTAGCGAGGCCAAGAAGCGTAAAAAAGCGAAGCTTTGGAAGCAAAAGAAACAAAATTATAGAAAACGAGGTGAACAAGTTATTGGAAGCGGGATATGTTGTGGAAATTCATTCAATCGAGTGGTTATCAAATGTAGTTGTAGTGCCCAAAGCTAACAACAAATGGAGGATGTGCACCGACTTCACGGATCCCGAATAAGGCATACCCCAAGGATCCCTACCCCCTACCTCGATCGACTGTTGGTGGACTCCACAGCGAGGATGTGCCTTGCTTAGCATGATGGATGCTTACCAAGGATATCACCAAATTTTTATGGCGAGGAGGATAGGGATAAGACCTCGTTTGTGATGGAGAATGGATTTTATTGTTACATGGTAATGCCGTTTGGGCTAAAGAACGCGGGAGCTACTTATCGAGAGATTAGTCAACCTCATGTTTAGAGAGAAAATTGGCAAATCAATGGAAGTGTATGTTGATGATATGTTGGTAAAAAGTGTGATGGAAGAGGATCACCTTGAGCATTTGAGGAGGCTTTCAAAATAATGCAAGCCTATGGTATGAAGTTGAATCTGCGAAGTGCACCTTGAGTGCGAGGTGGAAAATTTTTGGGTTTCATGGTGCATGAGAGGGGATCGGGCGAACCCTATGAGAAGATAAAAGCTATAATGGAAATGAGTTCACCTAGAACGGTCAATGAAGTCAAAGAACACAGGAAAATTGCCTCGTTGAACGGAGTTCATTTCGAGGTCACCGATCGCAACCTTCCTTTTTCAACACATTGAGAAACATGAAAAATTTTCAATGGACGGAGGAATGTGAGAAGGCATTCGGAGATTTGAAAGGATACCTTATGTCTCCACCTTTCTCGTCAAGCCTAAAAAGGGGAGGCTCTATTTTTATACCTAGCGCTTCGAAGCGAGCCGTGAGTTCGGTGTTGGTGCGGGGACGAAGAGGATTTCATCGCCCGATTTACTACGTGAGAAAGTTGTTACAGGAGTGAAAAGAGGTACCTAGAGACACGAAAAGTCGCTCTAGCCTTGGTAGTATCAAATAGGAAGTTGCGACCTTACTTCCAATCTCATCGATTATTGTCCTTACAAATCAACCACCGAGACAAGTGTTAGAAAAACCGGAGTCACAGTCGCCTAGTAAAATGGTCCGTGGAATTGGGGGAATTTGATATTAAATATCAAAGTAAACGGCGGTGAAGGCTCAAGTCTGGGCCGACTTCGTTAACGAAGCAAGTGGGTGAAAAATGAGGTTCAAAAAGAGAAGTAACATGGCTCTTGCATGTGGATGGGTCGGCGGTGGCTCGGAGGCGGAGTGGATATTATTGCAAAAGCCTAGCTCGTTCGAGGTGGAAGTGGCACTTCGCCTCGACTCGAGGTGACAAACAACGAGGCCGAGTCGAAGCTCACATTTGGCGGGATTAAAAATGGCGCAGTGTAATGTGAAGAAGGCGATAGCTTACACCGACTCTCGATTAGTGGCAATGCAAATTGAGGGTTCGTTTGAAGCCAAGGATCGATCCATGGCTAACTATTTGGAAAGCGAAGCGGTTGATGGAAAAGTTCGAATTTTTTCAACTACAAAGCAGATCCCAAGAAATGAAAATGAGCGGCCGATGCTCTAGCTCGCTTCGCAAGTGCGAAGTGGGAGTAGTTCGAGGAAGGTGATCGTGTTGGTGGCGACGCAATGGACACGCTAAGCGGAGCAAGGTCCCATCGAGCGATTCGGCGAGGCTCGGTTTGTGCAATTGACGCCTCAATCGATTGGATGGAAGACTTGAAAAATTTCCTAGAAATGGGAGTGTTACCGATGGACCCGATAAAAGCTAGAAGGGTCCAAGTTAGAGCGCGTCCTTGTTCATAATGATAGACAATGAGCTGTATAAAAGATCGGTAGGAGGACCGTTACTAAAGTGCCTCGGTCCTAGAGAGGCGATGTATGTAATGAGGGAGATTCATGAGGGCAACGTGGTAACCACTCGGGAGGTAAGGCACTCACCCGGAAGGTGATCCGGCAAGGATACTTTTGGCCAACTTTGGCAAAGGATACAATGGAGTTTGTTAAAAAATGTGCGAAGTGTCGGTTCCATGCGAACCTAACTCACCAACCAAATGACCAGTGGAAACGATCCCCATTGCTTGTCCTTTTGATCAATGGGGAATCGACATCTTGGGTCCCTTCCCGATGGCTAGAGCTCGAAGAAATTTATCATTGTGGCGGTGGAATACTTTTCTAAGTGGATTGAGGCCGAGGCAAATGGCCAAGATATCGGAAACCGAAGTCATGAATTTCTTGTGGAAAAATATTGCATGTAGGTATGGGGCTCCCATAATCTTAATATCGATAATGGCACTCAATTTCAAGGAAAAAGGTTAGGGAGTGGTGTGACGAATATAAAGTGAAGCAAAATTTTACAAACTGTGGGAACCCTCAAGCAAATGGGCGAGACCCGAGGTCGCAAATAGAATTATTCTACAACACTTAAAAACAAGGCTAGAGGAAGCGAAGTCGTCGTATTGGGTGGACGAGCTTCCTGGAGTTCTCTGGGCATATCGAACGACCCCACGGACTTGACGACGCGAGACGCCTTCAAATAGTGTCACGGGTGGAAACGATCGTGCGGTAGAAATTGGTGAAACATCGCCGGTCGCTCGATGCGAGCCCAAGGGAAATAGTGAAGCTAGAGAGCTCGAGCTCGAACTCATCGAAGAAAAACGAGACAAAGCGTTTATTCGATCCAAGCACGAGGAAGGATGAAAAATGCATACAACAAAAGGGTTCAGAGCGAAGCTTTCAAGTAGGGGACCTAGTGCTCAAAAAGGTGGAAGTTTCCAAACATGTGGGAAGGCGGAGGCAAATTGGGAAGGACCTTTCAAGGTAATTGAAGTGCTGAAGAGGGGGACATACAGACTAGAAAGCATGCAAGGAAAGGAGCTCCCGAGGCCTTGGAACATTCATAACTTAAGGAGGTTCTATACTTGATGTTGCATAACTAATCTACTTTATGTACTTAGTTTAATTTTGGAAGAATTGAAGGTTTATGTTAAAAACTATCATCAATGAAAGAAGATGGAATTTCACCTGCAGTGTTTACCTTTTTGCACAAATTTGCTTAGTGTTTCAGGGTCGCAAGCGAACCACTAAAGATAAGCCCCCTAAAAGGCTAGCAGGCCCAAGACGATCCCACGAAGGATCTAGGCCACAAGCTCCCTTTTAGGCCGGCAAAGCCCACGATGGTCCTAAGTAAGGGACCCAGGCTCGCAAGTTAAGCCCCTAAAAGGCTAGCAGCCCAAGACGATCCCACGAGGATCTAGGCCACAAGCTCCCTTTTAGTCGGGCAAAGCCCACGATGGTCCTAAGCGAGGACCTAGGCTCGCAAGTTAAGCCCCCTAAAAGGCTAGCAGGCCCAAGACGATCCCACGAGGATCTAGGCCACAAGCTCCCTTTTAGCCGGGCAAAGCCCACGATGGTCCTAAGCAAGGGACCTGGGCTCGCAAGTTAAGCCCCTAAAAGGCTAGCCGCCCAAGACGATCCCACGAGGGATCTAGGCCACAAGCTCCCTTTAGGCCGACAAAGCCCACGATGGTCCTAAGCAAGAGGACCTAGGCTCGCAAGTTAAGCCGCCTAAAAGGCTAGCGAGGCCCAAGACGATCCCACGAGGGATCTAGGCCACAAGCTCCCTTTAGGGTGACAAATCCCACAATGGTCCTAAGCAAGGACCTAGGCTCGCAAGATAAGCCTCTAAAAGGCTAGCGAGCCCAAGACGATCCCACGAGGGATCTAGGCCACAAGCTCCCTTTTAGGCTGGCAAAGCCTGAAATGGGCCTAAGCAAGGGACCTAGGCTCGCTCAGGGACCTAACCTTGCCATGGAGCCTGGCCTCGCGAGGGGGACTAGGACCCAAGGGTAAAAAAAAAAAAAAATGCGCGTAGAAATCATGCGAAAATACACGAGAAGAAAAACGCAATACATCGAAGGGATACACTAGATAATGAAGTGAAATTAGATACATTGAGGGAATGAGGTTCAACAAAAATAAATACAGTGGAGTGGAGTACTTAGTTTGCAATTTACATAAATAAGTCCTAGGATGCTAGAAGAGGTTTCACGAGATCGGTGAACTCATCGACCTCCTCCACTTCATCAACGATCTCTACATCACGCGAGCTGCCAACTTCGCCTTCGCCGCGCCTTCCGACATCTCGCCTTCGGCTCGTCCTTCTCAAAGGGATCAAGCTTTTCGGGTCGAAATCGCCTTGAAAGCTCCCCTTCTTAATTCCCCTGTTCACGGCATCGTTCGAAGCCGTCAAAGAGGCACACCACGGCTCGTTCGACTACGAGCTTCCTCGCAGAGGAGGATTGAAGAAAAGATTGGACTCGGCGAGGCGAGACGAGGCTAACGGCCTTATGCTCTTCGAGAGGAGAGGTATTCCTCGAGACCTTGTTTCCGACCTTTTTCAAAAGAATCGCCATCTCCTTTGGCGTGGTTCACCTCGCGAGTTTTGAGCTCGCTTTCGACGAAGCAAGTTGGGCTTTTAGATCGGCTACTTCCTCGAGGAGTTTGGCTCGAGCCTCCTCGACGGCTTTTGCCTTATCCGCCTCGGCGAGCCCGAGCCTTGCGTGGACCTCGCTCGGTGATTGATGTACACTTCGCTTACGATGCTTCCAATCGGCACCGCTGCGCCATTTGGTGCAACAGGCGGAAAGTCAAAAAGGAAAAAGCGAAGTAAGTGACAACGAAGCGAGATAAAAACGGCTAAACAGAGTTGGATAATTTAAATGTGTTCACATACCGACATGACCTCGTGGCCGCTAACTCTTCGAGGCGGGTAAACTCCGTGGTCATCAAGGCAAATTGGTCGGTGGGGAGGGTAGTATAGTTATACGATTCGAAGGAATTCTCCCGACCTTCGTCTCGAGGACCGAGCTCCGCGAGCTAATGTTCCGATTCGAATGGTGCGAGGCATGGCAAGCTCATGAACTCGGGGCCGAGGTTGGGAGCCTTCTCACGAGCCGCGAGCCGAGCACGGAGATGGGACTCGCTCCGGTTCACCACATCATCATCCGATCTACGGTGGGGAGGATTGCATCGATGGCTCGAGCTCATCGTGAGCTAGCATCCCGGGAGGCACCCATAGAATCAAAGCGAGCTCCTAGCCTTGCGAATTTTTGCCTTTTTGGGATGGAACCCTCAACCACCGTTTTTCCTTTGTCCTCCTCGACTTGCTACCCAAGGCCTTGATGGATTTCTTCGGAGGCATCTCGGGAGCGGGGTCGACGATTCTGATCGCAAAGGGGGCCGAGGCTATGACCACGCCTAGCGGTAAATACGACGCAACAGCCTCTTGTCGAGCTCGCTTGCGAGCTAGCGAGGCTTCTTTGTTGTTGGCGAGGCCTTGTCAAGAACGGCAGACGGACCGCCATATCTGCATGAGAAAAAGCCAAGGCATCAATACAAGTATGATAAAGGCCTAAAAATTAAAAAGAAATATATTACCAAGGGTTAGAGTTTCATGGCGAGAGCGGGCTAAGGCCGACGAGGATAGAACCTCTTCGGTAATGAGGTCGTAAGCCTCATACCAATGTTGGGTAAGCATAGAAATGAAGTTGGTACCCCAAGAAACAGGAGGCAGCCTCGAAGGTGAGGCCCGGCCCACCTTCCAATCCGAAGGTAGCTCCCAAGATTTTCTTAGGGGTTCAAATGAATACGAACCTATCTTTCCAAGGCCACACCAAGGAAGGAACTCGATGCAAAAATTTCCGGTTAGTGCGAGGTGAAATGTAAAAGAATCCGGAGTTAGTAGTGGTAGTGGAAGAATGGATGGCGTATAGCTCGCAGAAGTGAGAGAGAGTGAGGCGGCCTCGTCGAAATGTTTCATTAAAATGATGAAGCCTACAATGTGACGATAGGAATTTGGGACGAGCCGAGTGGGGCAAACATCGAGCCCTCTTAAAATGTCAACAACGGGCGAGCCAAAGGAAATCTAAGACCCGCCGAAGCTAGCGAGGTGAAAGGCTAAGCAAATGAGGGGAGGCTTGTCTATCCCGTCACTAGTAGTTGGAATGATGATTTGGTACGAGGCGGGGATATGGAAGTTTTTCCTAATGATGCCTATGTCGTGAACGGAGACCCGGACCTAAGAAGAGCCCGGGGGCGCGTGTTCCAGTCATCCGAAGGGTGGCCTCGTGGGATACCCTGTCGGGAGAAGGTGGAATACGGTTGCCCCGCTTGTGGAAGTAGAAGAGCTCGAAGACGAGCCGGAGTCGACGACCCCCGAGTTCGAGGACGAACCGAGTTCGACCGCGAGCTGTAGAGGGGCCGCATAGATGGAGGAGGGGTCGCCATAAATAATAAGAAAATTTAAAGTGGAGAGAAAAAGAAAACCTACCTCTAAGTCGGGGCGAAGTGGAGGAGCACGAGGTCAAGATCCTGGTCGCGGACGAGCCGAGCAAAATGGTGATCCGGGGTAGGAAATGTGAAAAGTGAAGGTTTGAAAACCATCCTATATATAGAGAGAGAAAGGCGGGAAAATCGACGGTCTCGATCAAGAGGTTATTCAAATTCAACGGCGGGGATGGAAGGATCTTTTTGAATTCCAGGATTAGCCGTATGTCGCTCAATTGGGAGTCGTGACGAGTCACTTTTAGCAATAAATTACTAAAGTAATCGGGGAGTAAATGATGTGGAAATTACCACCATACCTCGCATAGTCGTTGACCATCTTGACCTCGCCTCGCCGCGAAATTACCAAAGTACCCTCAGGATCCGCGGCTTTTCATGTGGGTCCCGACCTGACCAAACACCGGCCTGTCGCGCTCATGAGCCGCTCACCGTCGACGGTGCCACGTGTACGGTGATCCGTCTCACCCGTGAACAATACTATAAATACAAATCTGATCGTAAATCAAGGTAAAAGGTAACTTTGTCATTATTCTAAATTACCTCGCTCTTTAGCTTTCTAAGTACCTCAACTACACGATTCTCGACTTAGGCATCGGAGGGCCTTAGCTGAGCCATCCCGCTAGCCTAACGTGCGTCTGCTTTCAGTACCCTCGAACAAAGTACCTCACCTAGCTTTTTGGGGATCCTTGGCCCGTCGCCGTGGAACACACTTCACTTCGCTTTGTGGGTCCCTAGGTCGGTACATCCGATTTACCTTCCTAAATCGGATGTAAATCATCAAAATCACTTTGGGTGCTTAAACTTCGTTTGATAAGGGCTTACAATGTGCCTTTTATCCGAAGAAGAGATGAAATTTTCGATTTTGATCGTTTTTAAAGACTATAATTTAATACTCGTATTTATTTTTATTCTATAATTTCGCACCGCTTTTATTTGTGTTTACCATCCCACCTCTAACAAAACAAAAAAAAAAAGAAAATTAAAAAAATTCGATGAATATCTAACTTCCAAATCATTTTGAAAAAGAATCTTGATATGCTATTCAAATTTATTATTATAAATATAGATAAATACTTAATATAAATAATATATCCACCAAAATATTTTTTTTTTATTTTACTAAAGATAATAATCGAAATAAGAAAATAAAATGGAAGACAACAAACATGCGTGCAACTCAAAAAATTTGCAAGATATATTTATATTTTTAATCGAATTTGACAATGCTATGCAGTCATATTATTGAAAACGCGTTTAGGAAAAAATTAACAAAATCTTACCTTAGTATAAAATATTCATTAATGTAGAAATTTATTAACTTATAATAAAAGGGCAATAATTTGTTCAACGAGATAATTTTTTCAACCTCGTATAACATTCAAAATGGACATGATATGTATCATCTTTAAGGAAAAAATCTTATTCAAATATTTACCAAAAAGAAAATCATTCGGTCAATGCATTTTAAATAAACTTCGCATATAAGCGTTTCCAGTTGTGAAAATTTCCATCTTATTTTACAATTTCTTTTGGTTGATGAGTGATTACAACAATTTATTGTTGATCGAAATGAGAAAACTCACGGGTCTACAACTATTAAAAATAAACGATAGAGAACGAACATAAATGTCAATAGTACGATCTCTATTCTTTGTCGATTGTATCATTTTTATATTCATAATTTGTTTAGTGTATTATTAATTTATTATAAGATCATTCTTTGAAAATTTGTGATAATATAACTATAGTTTATATTTAATGAAATAATAATTTGCTATAAATTTTTATTCATGACTTTTCTCGCCATATTATTTTGAAAATATCTCAATCTAAAATTTATTAATTGATTATAGAAATCTTTATTCATTCTTCATTAAATGATTATAAATCATAACATAAAATAATATTCATTATATAGCCAACATATTCACAACGCATTCTAACCTTTTGTCTTTATATCATTAGTCATTAGAAGAGAAAATACAATTACAACATTAATACCCTATTATCCGGAATTATCCACACATTAATTCTATGATATAAAACTCGGTCTAATTTAATCTTTTTTGTACTAAGTTACACCATAGAATAAAAGATAGCAAGTTTTTGTGTGGGTAAGATCTTAATCAATTTTTGTTGAAGGTCTTGCAATTATTCCTCCGCCCTCCAACCCAATCCTTGCTTTCAGAGAAAGACATAACATATCTTTGTTGGGAAATTTATTGTTTAGATTTTGATGAATGCCATGTAAAACTTAGACTAGAAAGTTGGCACCCCATTTTGCTTGTAATTTGTATTGTAATATATAGGGTTGTATGAGTGAGTCAAGTCGCCTATGCCTGGGAATACAAGAAGTCAACTCAAAACCGGAATGAAGACTCACGTGAGGAATAATCGAGTATGGCCAAGAAGAAGATCAATGACTCGACCAAGGAGTATCACCGAGATGAGATCACCGTGTATGAAGAGTCAATCAAGTCAACTCAAGAAGCCAAGTCTCAAGTTGAAGTACCAGGATGAGTCATCCATTGATTGGAAGCTAACTCAAAGTCACCGAGGAATAAAGCAAGTCAAGACGATCAAAATAATCCGTTGCATAGAAGTCAAGGAATTTACTTAAATAAGTAATACTTCCATGTTGTCATGTCTTAAAGTGCTCATCCCCCATAAGCGTGCAAAAGAATAAACCAATGGGAAGATCTGCTGGCTCGTGTCGGTTCCGACAAGTCAATATTCATTTAATACGAGGAAATGTCAACATCAAGGATCGCAACAAGACAAGCCAACGAACACAAGTGATTTTTGAAAATCACCTATCTCTTCAACTAGGCGATTTTTGAAAATTCACTATAAAAGGCCGAGAATCCATTTGAGAAGACTGAACCTTGCATACCCGAGATAACAAGCATTATTCATATCAGTAACTTTGCAAAATATTCTCAAGTTATTCTAGCAAAATCCTCAAGCCTAAATCTCGAAGGAAATCGATCCAACACTAAGTTGTGAAGGAAAGACAACTTCAAACATTGAAGAGGAAACTTTTGAATAAGCAAAAGGGGTCTACTTTCCAAGGAGGATTGTAGAAAGGTTCAAGTCAAACCAATCTCAAGTTATTGGAGGGGTCGTGATCAAATCCAAGAAGCTTGAGAAAGTTAGTCAAGAAATGTAGCAAAGCGCTTGCCCTGTGAAGTAGCCGAGTCGGACGAGAGGCACCAGTGTGTGACCAAAGCATCTCCAGATCGAGTCCCAAAGGAGCAAGTCACCGTGTGTGATCAAGACTTGTATTTGGATTGATAACCAATTTGTACTGATCACTACTTAGTGGATTCCTCCGGGAGTTGGAGAAGAGAGGAGTAGAAGAATTACCCCATCTTCGAACCTCTATAAAAATTATTGTGTCATTTACATTTCAAAGATTTTATTTCTACATATCACTTTATATCTCATTGATAATTTGTTATCCAACCGATAAGTAACTAAGTGCTAAATCAAATGTTTAAAACAAATTAAATCAAATAAAAGGGTGTTAAGTCTTCCGCTGAAAATCTCATCACAGCTAAGTTAAGATTTAGACTAAACAACTGAGTTATTCTATCAACAACTCAACTCGAGTGCTGAGTGGCTAACTCTATTTGGTTAACTAACTTAGTTGTCCCCAAGGACTTAGCTGTGTATTTAACTCGTAATATTTTAAAAGGACTAAAATTGAAAAGTTGGTAAGGTTTATTCAACCCCCTTCTAAACCTTACTCACACCCCTTGGGACCTACAAGTGGTATCGGAGCGGTTGGTTCATTGAGCCTTCCGCACAGTTCTTGAACTAGATCTCAATCTTTCAAAGAAGTTTTTAACACTTGCTCTTTCAAAAGTTTTTTTGCAAAGTTATTTTCATGGAAGCAAATTTGACACGCATTCCTATGTTCACTATTGAGGAATTTGATGACTGGAAAATTCGTATGCAAGCTCATCTATCTGCTTTACATGATGAAATGTGGATAGTGATAGAGGATGGGCCACTGCAAATACCGAAATTGAACATAGTTATACGAGAGCGTACGGTGAAGGAGAGGAAGTTGTTCTTTGAAAGCAAGACCACCCTGGTTGAGAAACCAAGGACTGAATGGACAAACAAGGATAGAAGAAGATACAACTTGGACAATGTGGCCAAGGACATACTTTACAAAACCTTGACAAAGCAATGTTCAATAAAGTCAAATCTTGTCAAACCGCAAAACAAATCGGGATAAATTAACTTTAATTTGTGAAGGATCCGAGCAAATTAAAGAAAACAAATTGTCCATTCTTTGTACAAAAATTTGAAAATTTTAAAATGCTTTGCAGTGAAACCTTGGATCACCGATGCTCGATTATCGGATCACAAATTAATTATCCTCTTTTGGGAAAGAATATACACGAGAAGAAATGTGTATGAAGATTCCGAGAAGCCTCCCAAAATGAATGGGAAATGAAGGTCATGGCCCCGAGACATTCAATGAACCTCACAACAACATCCAACCATGAGCTATTCTCGGACCTCAAAGCCAACGAGTTTGAGCCGAGAAGAAAAGATCGAGAGGAGATTGTACCCAAAATAGCTGCACTTATAGTCAAGGATGGGAAGAGAGTCAAGTCGAGGGAAGCCTTTGACCAGGAGGAAATTGCCTTGATGGGTAAAAGATTCAACAAGTTCTTCAACAAGAACTATAAAAGAAACAAGGATGAATCCTACAAGAGACATTAAGCTCCCTCCAAGTCAAGGGAAGATAGGCCACCCAAGAGAGCCGAGCATCAAAAGGTTGAATATCAAAGAACTGATAATCCAAGAAACGGAAAGAGCCGACCAAAGAGCCGAGAACTGTGTTGGAACCGTAGACAACCAGACACTTTGCTATTGATTGTCCATATCATGTAGTCAATAAATACAAGAATGAAGAAGAAAGAAAGAAGTCTTGAGAGAAAGAAGACATGAAAAGAAAAAAAAAAGGCCACGTTGGTCGCAGAGACCTTTGAGACAATTAAGTCAAAAGAAGCGGCGGACTCGAGAGAGTAGTGAAGTGACTACTCAAGTGACTCGAAGAAGAAGCAATGATCTGTCTAATGGCTAAAGAACAAGATCAACCTGACCAAGAAGATGAGGTACACTCTAACTCATCTCACTCGGTTCTAGTGATAGTGATTGTGACACACACACATCATCACCCACAGATCTTTATGATTCATTAGGCAAAATGATGAAAGATTTTGAGCACATTAAATCCTCACACACACTATTAAATGAGGAAAACAAATTCAAAAGCCAAAACTCACAAATGACTAAGGAGCTAAGTACTCTAAGTCACATAGGCGATGAGAACAAAGAGTCAAGGCCGAAATGCAAAACTAATAAGCGAGAAATAGTTGTTATAGAAAAAAGGGAAAATGATCTAAAGAATGTGATTGCATCATTTACAAAGGCATCTAAATCATTGGATGACCTTATAATGAGCCAAAAAGTGTGTGGAGATAAAACGGCATAGGATTCAATTCTTTTGCACACAAATCAACTCCCGAGTGATTTTGGAAAAAGGATCTTCAAGTAATGAAGCATCTCAAAAATTCAAGACACCAAATGTTGCACCCACATTCAATCCAAAGCACAATCACAAACAAACCGGCCTTGGATATAAAGGAAAAGAAAACAACCATTGAGAGCATCTTTGAGAGGACAAATGAGAAGAAATCCAAAGAGAGTTCCTCAACAAACTCCAAATAGGAATTACTTTGTAAAGAAGAAAGCAGAGCTATCAAAAACCACATAAGTTTTATAAAAGAAACACATATGATGGGAATAGTAGAAATTACCCAAGCCAAGTTGATTGGAATAATGTGAAATATCAAAGAAAAGACCTATGGAATATAAGCTAAGTGGCAAAGGCACTAGAACTCAAAGAAAGGCCATTTCAAAGGCAAACGAGTTATCATCGGACACATATGCACCCGTGCACTACACTCGAAATATCACAACTACCCAAAGAAGGAAATTGCTAAAACACACACACATGCATACATACAAAAGAGACAATTTGTATGAACCTAAAGCCCCCAAGCAATTTTCCAAAGTGAATTATGATTATGGCACGATAGATGGCAACCTCTTAGAGTCAAGTCATTTTATCATGCCCCAAACGGACGCGACGATCTACAACTTAAATACAAATAAACCAACAGCGATCTGATTTAATATCAATGAAAACCCAAAGAAACAGCAGTCAAATAGCGCCGAAATAAAATATCATAGGTACAAATTACAACTTACGGTCCCCACAATTATCCGAATTACATCCCCAAAAATCAACTACGATAACAACTTAATAGTCAAAGGGTCCTAATCCCTTCGATTCTGACCGGATTGAAAAGAAAATAAATAGTCCAACAACAATAACAAGAAACGAGTCCATCATCAACAACAACAGTAGTGAGTCCAACAGACGGGTACAAGGGCTCAATCCGTAGTTGGTTCAAAGATCTTCAATGAAGTCCTCATCTAAAGGTTAGAAAACGGTGGGGATGAGACAAAATCTCGATGGATGAGGTGATCGTGTGCAAGTGTGGCGCAATATATAGTTAAAGCGAGAAAACAGATTATATGAAAATGCGTGATATATGATGCATGAATTCACACACAAATGCACAAGAGTCGTGATAAAATATTTAAGTAATATACTTATACAATTTAAGAAAATAGTTCGTGGTCACACAAGCACTATGTGATTCGAGGCAAGACGGTAGGATTGCGTGCGGATGTAACGCCAATCCTATGCAAGACAAATAATGGTTGCGTCACGGATTTGTAGCGCCAACCAATGCAATACAAGTAGCGGTTGCGACGGATTTGTAGCGCCAACCAAACGAGTCCGATTAACTCCGAATCATGTGGATCGAGGCAGTGATTCCTTCGTTCTTCCTTGTAACTCCCGAGCAAGATGGTCCAAGACACTGTCACCTTATCGCTCCATAGGCAAAGACAAAATCCACACTTTGTAGCTAGCAAGGCTCGGATTTGTCATAATCATGATTATACCTCAAGTACTACGACCCACTTCCTTGGACACTCCGTCCCTCGATTGCGGGATTAGGATGATGGGGCGGAAAGAGTAGAATAGCGGCCAGAGCCCTTGCCCATCCCCGACGTATCCATTCCGATTGTGAGCTCGACACACCAAGTTGACTCAGCGGAAAGTAAATACAAGTTCGTAGTCAACCAGCAATCAAGTATTATTGATTCAGGAAGGAGTTCAGAAAGTTTTCAAAAACGCGAGTGACAATTATGGCGTTGGTGGAGTTGTTGGATGAAGACGATTATCGGAAGGATAAGCAACCTTCGATATATCTTGAAAGATTAGGTGGAACATAAGTCCCGTTATAGATTCAAAATCGCAAGATGAGGAAGTCGTTCGCGATCGGTATTAATCGGTCAAGACGATCCGATAAGTCAATGGATTTTTGAGAAAATAAAATATTTTAATTAATAATTAAAGTCATAGGATCCAGGGCTGTTTTAGTAAAAGGAAAATAATTTGGTTTAGGTCCTTGATAAAAAGAAAATTTACAATTAGCCCCGTTTTGTAAAAACTAATACTTTTGGGGTTAAAAATTGAATAAATAAATATCCCGACCTTGAAAATTATGAGTTCAGTTCCTAAAATCTCTAAATTGTTCAGATATTCAGGTTTTTAAGGTTTTGAGGTCGAGTTTTTATCAAAATTCTCACATTGGCCCCAAATTTGTAAAAATTATCATTTCGGGCCCTTAGTTTAAAATAATTGGAACTCACAAACCGGAAGGGTTCTTTAATGTGATTCCAGTTGGAAAATGTCACTAAGGTTAGTATAATATTGGGACAAAAGCAGTTTTAAAAGAAATAAGTGTAGGTCCTTTAACTCTTGAAAATCTCATTTTTGTCCTATTTTGAAATAATTGCCTTTAAGGCTTTTAGGGTCCAATTGTCATGAAATTTGAACATTGGGTCCAAAATATAATTATGTTATAGTTAAATTAGTATTTCCAGGTGCATGGGCTGCATAAGTCCTGTAAATTTCATTTGGGTCCTCAAGTTTAATCTTTTACTCTTTAGTCCCTCAATTTTAGTAAAATTACTTTCCAAGATCTAAACACTTGGATTTTTGGAATACATTTAAAATATGTCATTTCCAGTCCCTTAAGAGTTAAAATTTCAAATTTTGAAAGTAAGGTCTGGTACAGTTTCAAAATTACATAGTAGCCCTCAAACTTCTAAAATTTTACAATCTAGTCTTTGGGCTTTTAAAGGTTGATTTTATTTATCTTAAAACTCTTAAAACTTTATGAAAATGTCAAAAGTCATTTTTGAACCTGTGTACAGTCCCAAAATTCGAAAATTGTAGAGGGGTCCTTTAAATTTTATTTTCTTATAATTTAGTCCACCAACTTTCCATTTTTGTATTTTTAAGTCCAAATTTGAAATTTAATCAATTATGCTCGACTTGTCCAGGTTATAAGTCATCCAAAATATGGATTTCAAAGATCATACACATGCATGTCCAATACATACAAGAATTCATCAAATAGAACATTAAATTGTACATGCATGCACCTAAAGTTCAACAATTAGCAATTTTGAGCAACACTTGAGAAATTTCATGACTTGATACATAAAATTGACATGAAATACATAAATTATATATCTCAAGGGCTCATGATCAAAATTCTACATGCATTTTAACAAAAGCACCTAGAAGTTGAAAGAGTTTTTCCACTCACCTTAAAATTGGAAAATTGTGAAATAAAAAGGATAATTTCACAACTTTGTATGAAGTCACTTAGGTCAGCCCCTAAGTCAAGAAATATCAAAAATTTGGAGTTAGAAAAATGAGAGAAAAATTAAGGAGAAAAAGAAGGAGATAAGAAAATTGGAAATACTACACTTTACCTTGTGTAGTAGGTGATTTGAAACTAGTTGAAGCTTCAAAGTTGAAAATTTTGGTTCAACTCCAAAATCACCTAAGGTCAGCCCTATTTCTCAAAAATGAAAAAGGGGTGTTAAAATTTGAAAACAAATATAAAGAAGAAGAAAGAAGGGTTCTAGTGTCCAATTCCTACCTTGTAGTCCAATTTTCTCTACTAATTATTCTTCAAGTCTTCAAATTTCACCACCATGCATGCATGTCTCCAAGTGGTCTTCTAAGTACCTCAAAATCCAAAATATAAACTTAAATTAAAAAGAGAAGGTCTTGAGTAGTAAGATATCAAGTTGAATTGAGGAGTGAAATTTCTTACCTTGAGATAGGGGGTGTTCGAATTTTTTTGGATTTTTAAGTATGAAGATTGTTTGTTTTGGTTTAGATGTTTGGAGAAAGAAGAGTGTTTGATGATAGGAAGAAGATGTTCTTGAAGGATGAAGGTAGGCTTGAAGATGTGAAGAACTTGTGTTTGAATATTTGAAGATGTGAAGAAGTGGTACTTGAAGATATGAAGAACTTATGTTTGAAAGTTTGAAGATGTGAAGAGTTGGTGTTTGAAGATTTGAAGATGTGAATGATTTTTAGAGAGAGTTAGAGAGAAGGAGGAGAATTTGCTTGAGAATTAAAATGTGTTGTATGAAAAATGAAATTGTTTTGTTAAAAATGGCCATATTGGCCGTCAAATGGGGAGAGAGGAAGAGGAATTTTTGTTTAATTTGTGTCTTGAATTTTGCTTCTTGCATGAGAGACAAAATGCAAGTCAAAGGTATGGGCATGAGATGGGTTTGAATGGAATGTTGGGAAGACTCAACATGTTGGGAAATTTAATAATAATGAATTCATGTATAAGATGATGTGTATAATGTTTGAATTAATGGTATAATTATACACAAGATGACTAATATAAGGTGTAAGTGTACAAGAGTTGGATGATATTTCTACTCCAAAAATATCACTATGGCCGTCCACAATAGTGGCAAATTGGTAATTCCCTATATTTTTTGTCCCAAATTTGATGATAATAGTTGAAATATATCAATCTCCAAAATAATTAGTGATTTCTTTGATCACTTATAAGTCTCATGATCACTTATACTAAATCAAATTCTTAATTCTATAAGGTAAAAATCTCTAAAATAAATAGTCCCTTAAAATTCTAAGGTGACTAATAAATACAAAAATAGTAATAATGATCAATCGGTGATCATAAGTGCAAAATAGAATTAATAAATGATCATGATCACAAGTAATAAATAAAATGAAATAAAATACAAAATATATATATTATTAATAATTACCCGTCAAAATGACGCGGTAAAATAGTCGATCAATACATAGGCGACAAAAGGATTAATCATAGTTCGGAAAAATCGGGGCTTCACATCCTCCCCTCCTTAAAAGAATTTGGTCCCCAAATTCTCTTGAATAGTTCGGATATTGATTCCTCATGTCTTCTTCCATCTCCCACGTTGCATCTTCGTCTCGGTTGTGGTTCTCCACACCACTTTAACCATCGGAATCTCCTCTTACACAACCGACGTATCGTCATCAATGATCCTGGATCGGCCTCTCGGTGTAGGATAGATTTTCCATTAGAGAAGGAGTATCTTGAGTGATGATATGTTCGGGATCCGGTTGATACTTCTTCAATCTCGTCGTGGAATACATCATGCATTCCCGTATATGGTCTCTTTTAACTCGAGTCGGTAGGCTAACTTCCCGATCCTCTGTAAAATTTTGTAAGGTCCAACATATCTCGGACTCAACTTGCCTCTTTTCTTCTGGATTGATCAATCCTTTCCGTGGTGAGAGTCCGAGAAATACTTCATCACCGACTTCAAATTCCAAATCCTTTCTTCTCTTGTCCGCGTAACTCTTTTTTGCGGCTCCGAGTCCGTGCGAAACCGCTCCTTGATCAGCTTGACCTTCTCCATGGCCTCCTAAACTAGGTCGACCTTTGGAATCGAGGCGACTTTCGTTTCTCTTTCGAGTCCATTGGTCGTCAATCTCCCAAGATAGTGGGGCTCTACATTTTCGCCCATACAATGCCTCGTAGGGTGCCATCCCAATCGTGGCCTCGATAACTGTTATTGTAGGCGAACTCGGCTAATGGTAAGTGCGAATCCCAACTTCCTTGGAAATCCAATGTGCGGGCTCGCAACATATCTTCCAGGGTTTGAATCGTTTGCTCGGACTCTCCATCGCCATTTGTGGATGTCTTTCTTTCTTTGAAACTTAGTAAGGTACCCAATTCCTCGTGCAAGCACTTCCAGAATCCGAGACAAACCTCGGTCTCATGTCGATACTATGTCAACGGTACTCCATGCGGTCGAATGATCTCTGGATATAAATCTGCGCAAGTTTACGCAAGCTATCGCTTTTCTTGATGGGTAAGAAGTGTGCGCGATTTTGTGAGTCGATCTACAACTACCCAAATAGCATCATGGCCTCCTCTGGTCCTTGGTAGATCCGTCACGAAGTCCATCGTTATGTGTTCCCATTTCCACTCGGGAATTCTCAATGGTTGTAGTAAACCCGATGGTCGTTAGTGTTATGCTTTTACTCGTTGACAAGTTAAACATCTCGCAACGAATTCCGCTACCTGGTTCTTCATGTCTACCCACCAATAACTCCGTTTCAAATCCTTATACATCTTGTTTCCTCCAGGATGTTGTTGGGGAATTATTTTGTAGATTTTGATGAATGCCATGTAAAACTTAGAATAGAAGTTGGCACCCCATTTTGTTGTGAATTACATTGTAATAGATAGGGGGGTCGAGTTGAGTCAAGTCGGCTATGCCCGAACATGCAAGAAGTCAACTAGAGACAAAAAGGAAGACTCCACTGTGAGGCGGTGAGTATGGCAAAGAAGAGAAGATAGGAACTCGATCAAGGTGCAAATTGAGATGCGGTGAGTGAAGTATCGCTCAAGTCAACTCAAGATAGCCAAGTCTCAAGTTGAAGTGACAAAAGAGTCATCCAATGATTGGAAGGCGACTCGAAGTCGCATGGGGAAGTCAAGAAATGCGATCAAGTTGAGATAATCGAAAGAGATCATTGCCGTAAATCAAGAGAATTACTTAAACAAGTAATACTTCCATACTACCTTTCTTGAAGTGCTCGATCCCGAAGCGTGCAAGAGGAATAAACCAACGGGAAGATCGCACCGTGTCGAACACCGAAAAGTCAAGAATCATTCATACGAGGAAATAGAAATTCCAAGAACGCAACAAGACAAGCCAACGACCACAAGTGACTTTCAAAAATAAGCCTATCTCTTCAACGGGCAGATTTTTGAAAGATCACTATAAAAGGCGAGGAGTTTATTTGAGAAGGGGTTACCTTGATTAATCAACCAAGAACATTCAAGCAAACATTTGAATCAGTAACCAAAAATATTCTCAAATCATTCAAGATCAATCCTCAAGCCTACATTATGACGGAAATCAATCCAACACTCACCGTGAAGGAAAGACGACTTCAATCGGTTGAAGAGGAAACATTTGAAGAATCAAGGGGTCTACATTCCACGGAGGATGGTAGGAAGGTTCAAGGTTGAACCAGTCTTAAGTTATTTGGAGGGCTTCGTGATCAAATCCAAGGAACTTGAGCAAGTGGGATGTAGTAGCAAGCAAAACCGCCTGTGAAGAAGGCGAGTCGCACGAGAAGCCACTTGTGTGACCAAGGCATCTCCAGATCGAGTCCCAAATGATCAAGTCATTGTGTGATCAAGACTTGTATCTGGATCGTTAACCACTTTGTATATTGATCAATACTTAGTGGATTCCTCCAGGGAGTTGGAGAAGAGAGGAGTAGAAGAATTACCCCATCTTCGAACCTCTATAAAAACTTATTGTGTCATTTACATTTCAAAGACTTTAATTTCTCGCATCTTATTTTTATATCTCACGATAAATTTGTTATCCAATTGATAATCAACTGAGTGCTAAAACCAAGTATTAAAACAAACTTAACCAAATTCAAGGGTGTTAAGTCTTCCAATGAAAACAAATCACAATCGAGTTAAGTCTTTAGTCAAAACAACAGTTATTCTATCAACAAAATCGAGTCCGTTGAGTGACTAACTCTGGCGATTAACTAACTTAGTCATCCATCAATGACACAAATTGTGAAGTATTAACTCAATATTTAAAAGGATTAATTTGAAAAGTTGGTAAGGTTTATTCAACCCCCTTCTAAACCTTACACTCACACCCCTTGGGGGACCTACAAGTGGTATCGAGTGGTTGGTTCATTGAGCCTTCCGCACCGTTCTTGAACTAGATCTCCAAATTTTTCAAAGTCTGTTTTAGTACTTGATCTTTCAAAACTCTTTTTACCAAAGAAAGTTATTATCATGGAAGCACATTTGACACGCATCCATATGTTCGCAATTGAAGAATTTGATGATTGGAAAATTCGTATGCGTGCTCATCTATCAAAGATTACACGATGAGATGTGGATAGTGATAGAGGATGGGCCACTGCAAATTTTAAAAGTGAACACAATGTAAGGAGAGTTGCGGTGAAGGTGAAGAGGATGTTGCTCCCGCACTAGTCATGGTTGAAAAACCAAGAGTGAATGGACAAATGATGACAAAAAGATATAACTTGGACAATGTGGCCAAGGACATTCTTTACAAAACCTTGACAAAACCATGTTCAATAAAGTCAAATCATGCAAAATGGCTAAAGAAATGGGACAAGCTAACATTGATTTGTGAAGGCTCGTGAGCAAATCGATTGATGTACGAAATTTGAGAATTTCAAAATGATCGCAGAGAGACCTTGGATCAACTGGATGCTCGGTTCACGTAAATTACCAACGAACTATCTCGCACTTGAAAAGAATATACACATAAGGAAATGTGTATGAAGATTCTAAGAAGTCTCCCAAATGAATGGGAAATGAAGGTCATGGCACTCAGACATTCCATGGACCTATCCAAGACATCCAACCATGAGCTATTCTCGGATCTCAAAGCCTACGAATTTGAGCCGAGAAGAAAAGACCAGAGGAGAGACAATTTGTGCCCAAAACAATGTGCTCTAATTTTTAAGGATGGCAAGAGAGGCGAGGTCAAAGAAGTCATTGACCAAGAGGAAATAGCCTTGATGGTTAAAAGGTTTAACAAGTTCTTCAATAAGAACTACAAGAGAGGCAAGAGAGAATCCTCCGGAAGACACTCGGCTCCCTCCAAGTCAAGGGAAGATAGGCCAACCAAGAGAACAGTATCAAAAAGTTTAATATTAAAGGGTGACAATCCAAGAATGGAAAGAGTCGATCAAAAGGTTGAAAATATATCTTGGAACTACGGCAACCAGTCACTATGCCATTGATTGCCCATATCCTGTAGTCAACAAATACAGGAATGAAGAAGAAAAAGAAAGGTCTTGAGAAAGAAGACAAGAAAAAAGAAATAAGCAATGTTGGTCGCAGAGATCACCGAGACAAACCAAGTCAAGAGACACAACCGATTCGAGAGAATAGTGAAGCCGACTACTCAAGTGACTCACGAAGAAGAAGCCTTGATCTGTTTGATGGCCAAGGAACAAGACCAACCCGACCAAGAAGATGAGGTACACTCTAATTCATCACACTCGATTCTAGTGATAATGATAGTGATCGTGACACACACACACACCTCATCATCCACTCGATCTTTATGATTCATTATGCAAAATTATGAAAGACTTTGAACACATTAAATCCTCACACACACTACTAAATGAGGAAAACAACCTACTCAAGAGCCAAAACTCACAAATGACTAAGGAGCCGAGTACTCTAAGTCAAATAGGCGATGAGAATGAAAGTCTAAAAATTTGAAAATGCTAAGCTAATAAGCGAGATAGTTTGCTATAGAAAAGAGGGAAAATGACCTCAAAATGTGATTGCCTCATTCACTAAGGCATCTAAATCATTGGATGATCTTATTATGAGTCAAAGAGAATGTGGAGACAAGACAGTCTTATGATTTAATTCCCTGTGCTATGTCAAGCTCCAAAAGTCATTTTGGAAAAAGGATCTTCGAGTAATGAATTATCTCAAAAATCCAAAACTCCAAATGGTGCACACACATTTATTCCAAAGCACAATCACAAGAAAACTGGTAGTTGCCTTGGTTATAAAGGAAAAGGAAAAACACCCGTTGAGTGTCTTTGAGAGGACAACTGAGAAGAAATCCAGCCGAGTTCCTCCGCAAACCTCCAACCAGAAATACTCTGTAAAGAAGAAACAGAGCTACCAAAAACCCCAGAAGTTCTATAAAAGAAACACATATGATGGGAATGGTAGAAAGTACCCAAGCCAAGCTGATTGGGATAATGTGAACTTTCAAAGAAAGACCTATGGAATATAAGTCTAAGTGGCAAAGGCCTAGACTCAAAGAAAGGCCATTCCAAAGGTATAAGAGCTTTCATCAGCACACATATGCACCTAGGCACTACACTCAGAGATATCACAACTACCCAAAGAAGGCAATTGCTAAAACACATACACAGACATACATACAAAAGAGACAGCTGTATGAACCTAGAACCCCCAAGCAATTTGCCAAAATTAATTATGATTATGGCACTGATAGATGGCAACCCCTTAGAGTCAAATCATTTGGCTATAGGTTGGTTGGATCATCTTACAATACTAACCCCTCGGACCCACGCAAGTATGAGTACCTAAAACCTAACTTCCTTGATTGCAGGGTTCAAGGAGCGGTGGAGTGCCAAGGAACCTGGTACATGGATAGTGGGCTGTTCCAGGCACATGACAGTAAGAAGAAAAATCTATCAAAATTCAAGGAAGTCAGAGGTGCAAAAGTCATATTTGGAGGAAATGAAGCTCCAGGAGAAATAAGAGGCATTGGATCCATCAAGAAAAATGGATTAGAAATCACAGATGTTGCATATGTTGAAGGACTCAAATTCAATCTGCTAAGTATTAGCCAACTCTGTGACAAAGGCTACAATGTTGGATTCAACATGGGTATATGCCAAATCAAGGACACTGAATCCAATGAGGTTGTGTTGCAAGGATGCAGACAAAAGAACATGTATGTGGTAGATTGGTCAACTGCAACACCAAGCACTTGTCTACTAGCAAAGAGCACAGCTGAATCAAGTTGGCTGTGGCACAAAAAGCTGAGTCACCTAAATTTCAAAACAATTAACAAGCTTGCCGAAGCGATCTTGTATAAGGACTTCCGACTCGGATATAAGAAGGAAAGTGTATGTGATGCATGCCGGATGGGAAAACAAATCAAATCATCATTCAAAGAAAAGACATGTCCATCTTCAACAAGAATATTGCACCTACTACATATGGATCTATTTGGTCCATTGAACCAAACTAGCATAAGTGGAAAGAAATACACCTTGGTGGTAGTAGATGACTACTCAAGATATACATGGACAATATTCATGTGTAAGAAGAAAGAAACTCTGCGAAACTACCACAAATGATGAAAAGAATCCAAAATGAGAAGAGTCAAACCATTATCAAAATAAGATCGACAGAGAACCGAGTTTGTCAATAGTATAATCACTCAAGATCTTGTATTGAAAATGGTATTGGTCATGAATTATCTACAAACAAGGACTCCACAACAAAATGGAGTTGCGAAAAGAAGGAACATAACTCTTAAAGAAGCGATGAGACCATGTTAGTCAAGTAGGGCTACCTAAAAGATTTTGGGTCAAGTAATAAACACAAGATGCTATACTCAAAATAGATGCATGATAAACAGACAAAATGACAAAGACTCCATATGAGATTTGGACAGGGGAGAAAGCCAAATGTTGCATATTTTAGAATATTTGGATGCAAATGCTTCATCCATAACAATGGCAAAGATAATTTAAAGGCTTTTGATGCTAAAGTGATGAAGGTATCTTCTTGGGATACTCACCAAAGCAAAGCCTACAGTACTCAACAAGAGGACTATGGTTACGAGAGGAATCCATTCATGTGGTGTTTGATGAGCCAAATGTAAATGGAGAAGACATTGAAGAGTCACCGATAAGTTTGAATCAACCAACCATGCGAAGAGTCCTTTGTCAAGCGGAAGGGGAATTATAAACCCGGATGAAGATGAGATAGCCGAGTCTCAAAAATAGTTGGAAAATCTACAGACTAAGTGATGATGAGAGAGCTGATCAAAACAACACAAATTTAAGACAATCGAATCCACTAACTTACTCCAACCCGATGTAAGATGGGTGAGAGACCATCCACCGTAACTAGTCATTGGAGATGTAAGAGAAGGTGTCAAAACGAGATCCGAGCTCAACAAGAAGCAATGTTCACATGTTTTATCTCACAAATAAAGCCTAAAGATGTGTCACAAGCATTGGATGACACACACTGGATTCAAGCCATGCAAGAAGAGCTGAATCAGTTTGAAAGAAATAAAGTGTGGGAACTGGTTCAAAGACCTACCCATCAAAATGTTATTGGCACTAAATGGGTATTCAGAAACAAGATGAATGAGGAAGGTTCTGTGGTAAGAAACAAAGCAAGACTGGTAGCCAAAGGATATTTCCAAGAAGAAGGGAAAGATTTTGATGAAACATTTGCTCCCATGGCAAGATTGGAAGCCATAAGGATGTTTCTTGCCTATGTCACAAGAACTTTATTGTATATCAAATGGATGTAAAGAGTGCATTTCTTAATGGTTTATTGGAAGAAGAAGTGTATGTTGAACAACCTCCAGGATTTGAGCAGAAGACTCTTGGAGATAAAGTATACAAACTCAAGAAAGCTCTATATGGGTTGAAACAGGCACCTAGAGCATGGTATGATACATTGTCACAATTCTTGACTGGGAACGGATTCACAAAAGGCAAAGTGGATAGAACACTCTTCAGAATTCAAGATAGGAAGAGTATACTGCTTGTTCAAATATATGTGGATGATATCATTTTTGGATCCACAAACAAAGAGTTGTGTGATAAATTTTCAAATCTTATGCAAAGCAAATTCGAAATGAGCATGATGGGAGAGCTAACATTCTTCCTTGGACTCCAAGTGAAACAAATTGAAGGATGGAATCTTCATAAGTCGACAAAATACACCGATATTTAATGAAGAAATTTGGTATGGAAGAGAAGTCTTCTCGAAAATACCAATGAATACATCGATCAAAATGGATATGGATGCGGATGGCAAGCCTGTAGATTAAACAAGATCAGAGCACTTATTGGATCATTGCTTTATCTCACATCAAGCGGGCCGGACATCACCTTTCTTTGTAGGTGTATGTGCAAGATTTTAATCGCTCCAAAAGAAAGCCACATGACATCGCAATGCAAGAGGATCTTGAGATATTTGAAAGGAAGCCAATAAGTTGGCTTATGGTATCCAAAGGAAGGCGGATTCAAGCTAATTGGTTATTCGACTCGACTATCTTTTGGATGTAGAGTTGACAGAAGAGCACCTCGTGCACATGTCAAATGCTTGGAAATAGGCTAATTTCTGGTTTAGCAAAAAGCAAAATTCAATAGCCACCTCTACAAATTAAGCAGAATACATAGTCATGCGGGCGATTGTTGTGCCCAAGTCTTATGGATGAGACAAAGAAATGAGAGAGACTATGAAGTTGAAGAAAAGGAAATTCCAATCATGTGTGATAACACTAGTGCAATTGCAATCACTCAAAATCTGTGTTGCACTCAAGAACAAAGCATATCGATGTCGAGATATCACTTCATAAGAGATCATGTTGAAAAGAAGGACATCACATTGGAATATATTTCAACGATAAGCGGTTAGTGACATATTCACAAAACCATTATGTGAGTCAAGATTTGAAGAACTCAAGCATGAGTTAGGGTTAATTGAGTGAGTTGACACTCGGAAGACTCAAAGAAAAGAGATGAAACATGAAAAGAGGAAAAAGAGAGTCAATTAAGTAATTCAAATAAGTGAATCACCGTATCCGAAAATCAATCAGATCGAGTTAGGATGGCTCGTCACTAGGAGAGCAATGAGAAGAAGGATTGAATCACTAAGGAGCAAGCTCGAGTCATTCATGAGCAAAGTGACAAAAACGCAATCGTTTTTACTAAGCGGGAATGTTTTTAAGAATGACGTCAGCATAATTATGACGTGTACAGGCTAAAGCTGCACACCAAGCTTATGATTGGATATAAATGCTGCCGCATTAAATGCGAGAAATTAAATGTAAATCGGCGTGCAAGATCTAAGCCGTTGATTTTGATCAAATTTCAAAAACCACCCGCACGTCCTTTCATGAACCATACTTAAACCATTTCGTCCATTTCTCTCACACTTTACCAAAAACTGTTCATCTCTCTCTCGAAAAGCAAAAGCAAAAATTTTATCTCAAAACCCTATCTATCCTCGATTCGGTTTCAAGTTTCATTTGGTAAAACATCTCGAAATGGCATCTACACATGATTTTGTCAAGCTAGGAAAGCAAATCCACACCGGGTCTACTGTGGATTTCGATGGTATGGTTAAACAGGGGTCCGACGACACCCTAGTGAAGAAGATTGCTGAGAAATTGGAAACGTCTGGGCTGAAACCATTTCTAACGTTGGAGTTTCCGATGACCTATGTGGAAGAGGTCGCACAGTTCTACGTGAACGCTGAAGTTCACGATGAGGGCATCAAGTCCTCTGTTCATGGAAAGAAGTTCACCATCACTGCCAAGGATTTGGCAAACACCTTGTTGCTTGCGGAAGGAGTGTCGGAGATTCATGAAGCGAGGTCGACCTGATCTTTGCTTGGAAGGAAGTAGCCAAGTCGACTATCTTTGCAAAAGTGGTCTACACAGCTAACAAGAGGCTGCTGAAAGAGGACTACCACAAATTGCTGGACATCGTTGCCAAATGCATAGACATCAAATTTGGCAGCTTTGACCAGCTGTCTAAAGCTAAGCTGATCGTAATGGTTGCGATCCTTGAAGAAAAGAAGGTGAATTGGGCTGAGTTTGTCTACACACAGACTCCGCCAGAATGTTGGGAACAAATCCTTCAAGGAGGATGGAACGTTTGGAGGTTCCCTAGGATACGGCCTGGTGATTGGCCGACTGATGGAAGTAAAAGGAGTCTCTCTTCGACATGGAAAGGCGTTCCATGTAAACAAGAGGATGTTCAGATCAAACCTATCTGGCGCACAGAAGAGAGCATACGCCAAGAGGGCTGATACGAGTGAGGGGAATCACCGACCAAGATACAAGTCTCCTCTACTCCAAAGAAAAAGGTCGCCCTGCACTGCTAAAAAGATCTTGCCCTGCAAAGAAATAAAAAAAATTTGCTCACGCCCCTGCAGCCTCAGTCTCCCCCCTGCAGGTGCAATGGAGAAGGAACCATTAATCCCTTCTCCAAAGAATCAAGAAGAAGAAGACTACCACTACAAGGAAGGCAAAATGCCCTCTAAGACATCTGCTAAGGCATTTACCTTCAATGAACCGGAGGAAGTGGAGCGGACATCCCTTTGGTAAAAACAAAGAGAAGAAGAAGACTTTCCAAGCTCTTCGAGCTTGAGAAGACATCTCGAGTCTGTCACTCACCGGGAGAAGATACCCGAGATCTATGGAGAAGTAGAGTCTCCGTAAGTGATCGATGAACGCCCAAGTCTGGAGGCCGATCAGCGAGGCAAGTCGAGACCCAACTCGTAGAAACAGAGAACAACCGAGGAACAAGGAATGGCCGAGACAACCGAATCACCTGTTGACAGGGTTGTGTCTCCGCCTATAACAGAGCTACGAGGATGTCGAGCAAAGAAAGTCTGCTACCCTTAATCCCCGGAAACGAGGGCCAGCAAAGAGAATGATGAAGACGATGTAATCATGTACTCTCCATTGTATCCGGACATCCAAAATCGTCTGCGAGAGGAAAAAATGGAAGCCGAGCCTATCTAGAGTGCAGTTTGAAAGACCGAGTTCATTCTTTGAAGAAGAAGAACTCTTCAGGTTTCTTGAGGTTGATCTGATCTTTGCAAATAAGCCCTTGACGAGGATAATTGTATCAATATACTGCAGATCGGAAAGAAAACGAACGGGCTAGAGCGGTGAGGACGCGAAGCACGTGAGAAGGCCAAAGATATGCCCTCTCACTGGCACCACCGATCATACACATTCTCACCTTGACCTCCTATCGAGAAAGTGATGAGGATCTGACCTGTTCTTTGCCACGGAAGAATTGCAAATGCAGAAGCAATGCAAGAATCGAGAATCCTTCATGAGCAAAGAATGATGGAGGGACCAGAGAGTCCTCCAAATCACACTGGAGATAGACCCCATGGGAGTGGTGCATCATATTGCCATGTTGTCGCTGCCACCACCTCCCGGCTCATTCGGAGGAAGGTGTTAAGGAATCGGCGATGAAACGGGATCGTGGGGACCCCAATGAGCCAACCCCTAATGAAGGTGTCTCACCATCTGCCGAATGGCTGAATACTCGGTGGGAATGTAGGGTGAGTCCGGAGACGAGTGACCCCATTCCAAGTCACTCACCGTGGTGTGCCGGTGAGGGGAAACTCCTCCACCTGCAGCAAGGTCGGAGGATGTTGCGGTGACTCCACAATGCATCTCGGAGGCAAAGTGGAGAAGGAACAACGACTAAATACACAAAGCAAGTTGTCACGACGAGGCTCGGCGATTGTGGTGTCTCTCGGTGAAGTGCCAAGCGCTCTGCCCGAGCTAATGATCTTTCTTGATGCGATCGAGGCACGGAAGGAAGCGCCCTGGGAGTTAACACTGCTGGGCGATGAAAGTGCAATCCATAGAGTTGAGACTCAAATGGATGCCACCTCGAGAAGATCCCAAGACAGTGACACTATCGAAAGGTATGTCCAAGGCCTCACCGTAGTTGAGACTGCGGGAGGTAATGAAGGCCAACGGGAGGTTGAGACTTCCGGGGTAGAAAGAAAGCCGAGAACATCCCTCCCCCGCTATCATTGATCCATCAAAAAAGGAGATAAGTTCTCTTCACGATTCCCAGGATAATCTGATGTAACCTTTCCGGATCGGAAGGAGACGATGATGGCCGAGTCATCCCCCAGGCGATCCCAAAGACTCACCAGGATGTTCCAACCACGAGTAAGTCCGAACTCAAGACTACTCGCCAAACATTCAACTTTGATGATGAGCCACCCATGGAATTTTCATCATCGTCCGATGACGCCATCGATAAGGCCGAGGACCACCAACTCATTTGGAAAAATTAATTTGAGACCGAAGGCTGTTGAGACAAATGAGGCTCGGCAAGTTCGGGTCGACTTCACAACAGACCACAAGTGAACAGAGTCCATCTGCGCGGCTCCCCAAGTGCAGCGAGTTCGACTCCACAAGGACTTCACGAGCACCAATTATCATTGAACAATTCCGATTGCCCGTGATGATCCTTTCATAGAATCATTTCCCTTCTCTGCGGAGGTACTGACTTCCCAAGAATCGGCTAAAGATCGTGAGCGCATCCACGACACTGATCCTGTTATTCTATCGACACCATTGTTCCAATGACTATGACTTTGACGCTTTGCTTGGCCGTCAAAAACAGGTGGTGACAAAGAGTTAAGGACGTGTTCAAAGCCTTATTTGATGAGATAGAAAAAATAGAAAGGCACCAGGCCTCACTGGACATGAGATCGGATAACGGGGATGCCAACCTTCACTGCGATTTGAGAGGCATAATAGTCGAGGATTCGTGAGTGGTGGCAACAAAGAAAAACAATGCGTGTGGAACAAGCTCGATATTTCACGACATTGTTCAACAAGTTGTTAGTCCGGCGGTGAGAATGCCGATGCAAAGACAAAATTGCAAGAGCACATTGAACAAATGCATGAATCTCATTCTACGAGAGATAAAGGCTGCTGCGTGAACATAATAAGAACGAGCTCCTGCGTGTGGAAGAGAATATGGATTGAAAATTCAGTCTCCTCATGGCCGAGATGAAGTTGGTAGCAATCGAATCCAACGCCACCCGCTCGAGTTCCGTGCGGCTTACTCCGCAGCAGTCATTGACGAAACTCAACTTTCAGCAGACTAGACTTCTTTCTTGCTAGCTTGTTTCGGGGTTCCTCTCTCCTTTGATGATGCCAAAAAGGGGAAGAGGAATACCTAAAGGAATCAAGGGATCTGAAGGCGAGAAGGAGGAAGCATTTGTGAAGGAAAGACAAATCGAGAAGTAATAAGAGAGAAGAAAGGGAAGTCTTTGAGGGGAAGGTTCGAAAGATGTGACCTTGATGATTGCTTTAAAAAACCCCCAACAAGGTCTTGTCACACGATATTATCAAAAACTCCCATGACTCTGCCACTCCAACACTGCTGTACCTATGGTGAAAAGAGAAAGACATTGAAGCGATGATGAAGGAAGTGGAAAGAAGGATGGATGCCCGAGTTATGGATATTCTCGAAACAACATGGAGGCATTCCAGTGACAGAGAGACACCTATGCCATTTCGAATGCCGAACCAAGAGCCAAGATCGAGTTGATGAATTCAAAATGCTCGCATCCCAAGGATACTTCGCAAATATGTCCACGACTCAAGCACTGGATTTGTCTTGGGAAAAGGGTCTCACACTATGTGAAGAAGGCGACGAGCGCACAGACTGCGGGTCACCTGCTGGTCACTCTGCTAGTCACTCAATTGGGAAAAAGAAGGCCCCAAGATAATACACGCCTGAGAGCGGAGGAAAGAAGCGATGGTGGAGGAAGAGGTTTCAGACCTAGATCTCTCCCAAAAACATTGGGTACATAGATCCAGGCAAGAAATGCGGGATCTATTGGGCCGGATTTGACGAAGTAGCCAACCCGCAAGTGGCTAAGAACAATGCTTGAGTATGTGAAGAGAATTGAAGAGGAAAATAAAAGACAAACTCAGCTATGGGAGGAAAGACAAGAAAGACTGAGAAGAGATGAAGCTGCCCGGAAGGCGTATGAGAAAAAGAAGGCAAATTGAAGATGAGAAGAAAAGAAAAAGGTCAAAGATGACAGATAGCCAGTGAAGAAGATAAAAGAAGGAGGCGTGAAGGAGATGGAGTGTTGTTGTCCACCCCTTCATGTATTTTTCTATGTAAATACATTTTATGTAAGTCTTCAGAAATCGAATAAAATTGTACAATTTCTACTTGTGTAGATATAAAACAACATGGATACTTTAAGGTCCACTTAAGCTCTGATACATTTTCTTTTGATTCAAGCTCTGATACACTTTGTAAACAACTATGTAAAGAACAAGAATGTTATGATCAATAAAAGATCGATTCTAAGCATACATTCTGTGATTCTACATTTGTCTGTATGTATCTTTGCTATTTAATTATTGTTGTATGTTTTAAGTTTTGGCATCATCAAAAAGGGGGAAATTGTTGGGAAATTATTTTGTAGATTTTGATGAATGCCATGTAAAACTTAGAATAGAAGTTGGCACCCCATTTTTGTTGTAAATTGCATTGTAATAGATAGGGCTGGTCGAGCTGAGTCAAGTCAGCTATGCCTGAACATGCAAGAAGTCAACTAGAGACAAAAAGGAAGACTCCGCTGTGAGGCAGCTGAGTATGGCAAAGAAGAGAAGATAGGAACTCGACTGAAGGTGCAAATGAGATGCGGTGAGTGAAGTATCGATCAAGTCAACTCAAGATAGCCAAGTCTCAAGTTGAAGTGACGGAAGAGTCATCCAATGATTGGAAGGCGACTCGAAGTTGCACAGGAAGTCAAGGAAATGCGGTCAAGTCGAGATAATCGAAAGAGATCCGTTGCACGTAAATCAAGAGAATTACTTAAACAAGTAATACTTCCATACTACCTTTTTTGAAGTGCTCGATCCCGAGCGTGCAAGATGAATAAACCAATGAGAAGCCGCACTGCACCGTGTCGAACACTTGAAAAGTCAAGAATCATTCATACGAGGAAATAGAAATTCCAAGAATCGCAACAAGACAAGCCAACGACCAAAAGTGACTTTCAAAAATAAGCTATCTCTTCAACGGGCGATTTTTGAAAGATCACTATAAAAGGCCGAGGAGTTTATTTGAGAAGGGGTTACCTTGATTAATCGAACCACGAACATTCAAGCAAACATTTGAATCTGTAACCAAAAATATTCTCAAATCATTCAAGATCAATCCTCAAGCCTACATTATGACAAAATCAATCCAACACTCACCGTGAAGGAAAGATAATGTTAGGAAATTTATTGTCTAAGATTTTGATGAATGCCATGTAAAACTTAGAATAGAAAGTTGGCACCCCAATTTTGTTGTAAAATGCATTGTAATAAATAGAGTGGCCAAGTGAGTTAAGTCGGCCTACGACCTAACATGCAAGAAGAAACGAAGACTAGAAGGAAGACTCACGCAAGACAAAGTATGGCAAAGAAGAGTAGACGGGAACTCTACTAAAAGCAAGCGGTGAGATGCAAATGAGTGGAGTATCGATCAAGTCAACTCGAGAAAAGCCAAGTCTCAAGTTGAAGTGACAGAAGAGTCATTCAATGATTGGAATCGACTCTAAGTCACCTGGGAAAGCAAAGAAATGCGGTCAAGTCGAGATAATCAGAAAAGATCCGTTGCACGGAAATCAAGAGAATTACTTAAACAAGTAATATCTCCATACCACCTTTCTTGGAGTGCTCGATCCCGAGAGCGTGCAAATGAAATGAACCAATGGGAAGCACTACACCGTGTCGAACTCGAAAAGGTGAAAGAACAATTCATACGAGGAAATGGCAATTCCAAGGATCGCAACAAGACAAGCCACGACGCAAGTGACTTTCAAAAATAAGTCTATCTCTTCAATGGGCAAATTTTTGAAAGTTCACTATAAAAGGCGAGGATTTTTATTTGAGGATAAGAGACATATGACACAAGACATATATGAGAGTGACACAAGTTATAGACACGACAAACAACGTTCAAGCAATTATTAGAAAATCAAACATTCTCAATCCTCAAGCCTACACTGCGAAGAACATCAATCCAACACTCACCCGTGAAGGAAAGATAACTTCAATCGGTTGAAGAGGAAAATACTAAAATCAAGGGGTCTACATTCCACGAAGGATTGTAGGAAGGTTCAAGGTCGAACCGAGTCTTAAGCTTTTGGAGGGCTTCGTGATCAAATCCAAAGAGCTTGAGCAAGTGAGCTGTAGTAGCAAGCGGTAAAATACTGTGAAGAAAAGGCGAGTCGTTTGAGAAGCCACCGAGTGATCAAGGCGTCTCGGACCGAGTCCCAAAGGATCAAGTCACTGTTTGTGATCAAGACTTGTATCTCGGACTACCACTTTGTATATCGATCATTACCTAGTGGATTCCTCCGGAGTTGGAGAAGAGAGGAGTAGAAGAATTACCCCATCTTGAACCTCTATAAAATTTTATTGTGTCATTTACATTTCAAAGACTTTAATTCTGCATTCTTAACTCGCTTATATCTCTGATAAACTTGCTATCCACTTGATAATTTATAAGTACTAAACCAAGCATTAAACTCTTGCTTAATCAAACTTAAGGGTGTTAAGTCTTCCAAAAAAACAAAACCACAATTGAGTTAATTTAGAGCCAACAGTTGAGTTACTCCATCAATTTCGATTGAGTTTATTGAGAGATTAACTCTCTTGAGTGGCTAAATCGATCGTCCATCAAGGACACGGTAGTAGTATCAACTATGTATATTTAAAAGGACTAAAACGAAAATTTGGTAAGGTTTATTCAACCCCCTTCTAAACCTTACACTTACACCCCTTGGACCTACGGATAACTTCAATCAGTTGAAGAGGAAATTTTGAAGAATCAAGGGGTCTACATTCCACGGAGGATTGTAGGAAGGTTGAAGGTCGAACCGATCTCAAGTTTCGGATGGCTTCGTGATCAAATCCAAGAAGCTTGAGCAAGTGGGGTGTAGTAGCAAAGCGGTATGCCTGTGAAGAAGGCGAGTCGTTTGAGAAGCCAACTGTGTGTGACCAAGGCATCTCGGATCGAGTCCCAAAGGATCAAGTCAATGTGTGATCAAGACTTGTATCCGGGTCATTAACCACTTTGTATATTGATCAATACTTAGTAGGTTCCTCCAGGAGTTGGAGAAGAGAGAGTAGAAGAATTACCCCATCTTGAACCTCTATAAAAACTTATTGTGTCATTTACATTTCAAAGACTTTAATTTACGCATCTTATTTTTATATCTCACGATAAATTTGCTATCCAATTGATAATCAACTGAGTGCTAAAACCAAGTATTAAAACAAACTTAACCAAATTCAAGGGTGTTAAGTCTTCCAATAAAACAAATCACGATCAAGTAAAGTCTTTAGTCAAAACAAATTTGAGTTATTCTATCAACGGCCCGATCAACCGAGTCTGTTGAGTGACTAACTCTGGCGATTAACTAACTTAGCTATCCATCAAGGACACAAAATTTGAAGTATTAACTCGAATATTTAAAAGGACTAATTTGAAAAGTTGGTAAGGTTTATTCAACCCCTTCTAAACCTTACACTCACACCCCTTGGGACCTACGGATGTATAGTGTATTTCGAGCGGTGTGCCTCTGCTAGGATTCTATTCCTAATCTGCTCATCACTCGGTACACAAACTCGATTCCGAAATCGATAACTCCATCTTCATGTACCGAGAATTCGATTTTTCTCCTTTAAGTATCTTCTCTTTCGTTTACGAAGATGTGCATCTTTCTCTTGTGCTTCCTTGATCTCATTCAAATAGACGGATCGGGTTTAACCGAAATATTAGCACATGAAATTTGAGTATTGGTCCTTGTCATCCTCGTCGATTCCAATTGCTCACTCTTCTAATGATTCCCACTCTCGAATCATAAGTCCGCTAAGCTCGCCTTTACAAAGCATCGGCTACTACGTTAGCTTTCCCGGGATGGTATTGAATATCAAAGTGATAGTCCTCAATCAACTCCATCCATCTTCGTTGCCTCGTTGAGATCTTTCGGGAGAATAGATACTTCAAGCTCTTATGATCTGTGAAAACCGTGAATGTTGCTCGTAGAGATAGTGTCTCCATTTCTTTAACGCGAACACTATCACCGCCAATTCCAAGTCATGCGTTGGATAATTGGCTTCATACGGCTTGAGCTTTCGTGATGCATAAGTGATGACTTTTCCTTCCGCGCATGAGCACTTTGCTCCTAGTCCTTCCTTTGATGCATCACTTTGTAGACAACGAAGTTTTCTTTTCCTTTGGAAGGGCTAAGATCGAGCCGTAGTAAGTCGTTTCTTGACTCTTGAAACTAGCCTCGCACTTGTCATTCCACTCAAACTTGACTTGCTGCAGGTTAGTCGAGTGAGCGGTCCGCTATCTTGGAGAAATCCTAGATAAATCTTCGATAATATCCAAATAGTCCTAAGAAACTCCTAATCTCCGTTCTGAGACTCGGGTTGTTTCCATTCAACCACCGTTTGTACCTTCAAAGGATCTATGGCGATCCCGGTGTCGAATACTATATGTCCCAAGAACGCGACTTCACTTAGCCAAAATTCGCACTTGCTGAATTTGGCATACGGCTTGTGCTCTCGTAGTGTCTCCAAAACGATTTTGGATGACGTTCATGCTCTTCTCTAGACTTAAAGTATACGAGTATATCATCAATGAATATCACTAAGAATTGATCCAAATAAGGTTGAAAGACTCGATGCATCGGTCCATAAATGCTTTTTGGTGAATTAAATCGGACAAAGGCATCACTACAAACTCGTAGTGTCCATATCGGGTTTGAAATGCGCTTTGGAAATGTCTCCTTCGCGGATCTTTAGTTGGTAATATCCTTGTTGTAAATCAAACTTGAGTACACCGTCGCTCCTTGAAGTTGATCAAATAGTTCGTCTATCCTCGGGAGGGGATATTTGTTCTTGATGGTCACGCTATTAAGACCACGATAATCTATACATAGTCTTAAGGTGCCATCTTTATTTTTGACAAACAAAGACAGTGCTCCCCACGGAGACGTACTCGATCGGATAAATCCCACATCCATCGGTTTTAGTAATTGCGTCTTCAACTCTTGTAACTCAAGAGGAGCCATTCTATACGGTGTTACGGCAATCGGGCGGGTCCCCCGGTAACACCTCGATGGTGAACTCGACTTCCCTATCCGGAGGGGCAGTGGTGAGTTCTTGTGGAAATACATCCGTGTGATTCGATACTATAGGTACTTGGTTAATTTGTGTCTCAACCGTGGGTTTGTTAATTACAAACGCCAAGTACCCTTGAGCCCCTCTAGTGATCGCCTTCCTCGCTTTCATTCTTTGAAATAATTGGGGCAATCTTAACTCGTGCCCTTCCCGAAATTTCCACTTCGGGTTTTCCGGTTCACATAGCTTAATGGACTTGTTATGGCGATCCATTTGTGCATGGTGTGCAAATAACCGGGGCCATTCCCAATATCACGTCGTATTCGGATATAGGTAACAAGATCAAATCGGCGGAAAATTTATCTCATCAATCTTAACTTCGCATGCATTATAGATAATATATGTTATCGACTTGCACCCATAGGAGTTGACACTTCTAGACATATAGGCATATGTTCCATTCATGAATGCGGTTTGTGTACAAAATGCGGTCGACAAATGAATGCGTTGATCCAGGGTCGAATAGTATTTTAGCGTAGTGGTTAGATACTAGAAGTGTACCTTCCACCACGTCCTGTTGCCTCGAGCCTCATGTCCTGCGAGTGCAAATGCTCGGCAGCATCCTTGCCCTATTACCCTGGCCATTGCTCGCCTTCCTGTGGGCTGCACTGTTTGGTTCGGTCCTCGTACTTCGGGCAATCTTTCGATTGGTGCCGATTCGCTCTTGCCCGCAGCGCAAACACTTTCCTTGTTTACACCAACATCATTGGCGGTATGTCCCGGTTTACGGCAATGTGCACACACTTGACCCGCTTTCCTTATCTTGGCCCCTTCTCTTTATCAATCTTACTAATCTGGTCCCTTCGAAACTTAGCAGTCGTTTAGATGGCTGTCCCATAGCTGTTCTCTTGAGATCGTTTGATTGCCTACTCTGCTTTGAATCATCGTCAATACGGTTCGATCCCGACTGATGCGGAGAGTCCTTTACTGCATGGGCTGAGTAGGTTGTCGATTCAACGATCAACGATTGTTTTTGAAGTTCGGCTTCAATCCTCGAGTGAACTTGTAAAGTTTATCCTCTTGATCGATTGTCCCCAGAGCATACTTCTTGACAATCGATGAAATTCGGACTCATCTTGAGCTACGGACATGTTCCCCGCCTCAATCTATGGAATTCATCCCGCGCGCCTCTTTCACAACCTTTGGAATGTCTTCATTAAACTTCGGCCAAGAAATTTACCCATGTTTACAGCTGCAGGTCCTGTTCCCACCTTCTTTCAACTGCCCTCCACGGTCTCTGCGGCCGATTCCGCATTTAAATACGACGAGTGTGACTTTACGCTCATCTCGAATATTGGAGAGCATTGAAGATATTCTCCAATTTCTCTATCCATTCTTCCGCCTTTAAATCATCCTGGCTCTCCTAAGAAAGCCGTGGGTCGAACCATAGAAATTGCTCCAACGTGCGATCGTTCGCCTCTCCGCGGAGTTCGGGGCTCGGGGTTGAGGCTCGCTTGTTGCCTCATGAAAACAAGTATTTATTGTAGGTCTGCCTTGCAGTCAAGTTGTCTCTGCAGCGGTGGAGGAGGCGGTGATAATTCGGGGAGGGTACCCGGTCCCTGGGTACATCGTCATCCCCTCGGGGAACGCGGCGAGGTCTCCCACGTCCACGATGTTCGGCCATTCTGTATCTTGAAGTGTTAGTTGCGATCCACGAGTAAATGAATACAATAATTATTCGCGTAAAGCAAGTTATATCGTAGGGAAAGTAACAACAAACACAAGACACTGAATAAATAGCAAAAGGCATATCCATTAATGTAAAACTTGAATACACCCATAGTACAACAATAGTAGCACTGAGTCAAAGATACATCAGAACCAAAATACAACTGAATCTAATACAATAGAAAGTAAGGTACAACAATGGAATAAGCGTCTACAACAACGAAAGTACAAACTGACAATCAAGCTAACTAATCAGTGAGATCGCCATCATCGTCACTCGCAGCTCGTCCATAATCGGGGCCTGGTCGGGGTGAGGTGGCGTCTCGACCTCGAGCCAATCAACGAAATCCAACCATTTCTCGAATCCCCGCGCATCATCAAGTGGAGCATCCTCAAGTGCCTCGGGCTCTCCGACCTCGGCCGGATCCTCTTGGGATCCTCCTCGGGGTCCTCCTCGTCTCCCTCCTCAAAGATCGGCACGGGCTCCACCTCGGGTGGTGGCAATGGCCGCGTGCATTAGCCGCCAGAGCGCCTCGAGAGCAGCGTCTCTCCGAGCTAGGGCCTGTGTAAGGTCCTCTATCACCGTCATCCGCTTGATGAGGGTCTCTCCAAGCGCTCAACGATGTCGCGAGATATGCGGGCGTCAATCTCTCACTTACGGCGGCCGTCACTTGCCCTCTTCATTTTCTCCCGCACATTATCCAAGCGCTCCGGATATTCTCAGATCCGATCCTCCCACGCTCGTATGGTGTTGTCGCGGTCCTTAATGATAGTGGTCAACTCGCTCTTTTCATATTGGCTCTTTGCCAAGCGGCCCGTGTCGTCCCCTGTTCCGGGCGCTCCTTGATAGATCTGAGGTCGCCGAACACTCTCCCGGTGCGGTGAATCATAAGTGCCAGGTAGTACTCCTTCGGCCAAAGACGGGCATGAAAAACGTCCCACCAAGAAGGTGGCGCGCTGGCTCCATCCCGATCAAACAAAACTAAGGCGGATCGATCAAAGGTAATGGAAAGATAAAGAGAGAATAAGGAAAGAATGAACAAAGAAAGTCAATCAAGAATCAACTAAGTCAAGACAAGTATGACTATGGAACCTCAAAATATGCGTTCTAACTTAGTTCAAACATCAATAAGACGGTTCTATGCCAATTTGAAATCGATTTCACACTTAATGAGTCAAGTCGCGGTACTACCCAACACAGACCAAGGGTCCTATCCTGGGTTAGCTCGGTGTAAGTTTCCATCTTACTAGCCGAGCTCTGATACCACTCTAATCACGCCCCAAACGGGACGCGACGACGATCCACAACTTAAATACAAATAAACCAACAGTCTAGACGAATATCAATGAAAACCCAAAGAAACAGAGTCAAATAGCAGCGGAAATAAAATAACATAGGTACAAATTACAACTTACAGTCCCACAATTATCCGAATTACATCCCCGAAAAATCAATTACATATAACAACTTAATAGTCAAAGGGTCCTACGCCCTTCGATTCTGAACCGGAATGAAAAGAAAATAAATAGTCCAACAACAATAACAAGAAACGAGACCATCAACAACAACAACAGTAGTGAGTCCAACAGACGGGTACAAGGGCTCAATCCGTAGTCGGTTCAAAGATCTTCAACGAAGTCCTCATCTAAAGGTTAGAAAACAGGTGGGGATGAGACAAATCTCGGTGGATGGGGTGATCATGTGCAAGTGTGGCGCAATATATAGTTAAAGCGAGAAAACAGATTATATGAAAACGCGTGATATATGATGCATGAATTCACACCACATCCACAAGCGTCGTGATAAAATATTTAAGTAATATACTTATACGATTTAAGAAAACAGTTTTTGGTCACTCAAGCACTATGTGATTCAGGCAAGAAGACAGGTAGGATTGCGTACGGAATGTAACGCCAATCCTATGCAAGACAAATAATGGTTGCGTTTAATTTGTAGCGCCAACCAATGCAATACAAGTAAGCGGTTGCGAACGGATTTGTAGCGGCAACCAAATAGGTCCGATTAACTCCAGAATCGTGTGGATCGAGGCAAAACATTCCTTCGTTCTTCCTTGTAACTCCCGAGCAAGATGGTCCAAGACTGTCACCTTATCGCTCCATAGGCAAAGACAAAATCCACACTTTGGAGCTAGCAAGGCTCGGATTTGTCATAATCATGATTATACCTCAAGTACTACGACCCGCTTCCCTTGACACTCCGTCCCTCGATTGCGGGATTAGGGCGATGGGGCGGAAGAGTGGAATAGCAGCCGAGCTACCCGGTTCCATCCCGAAGTATCCATTCCGATCGTGAGCTCGACACACCAAGTTGACTCAGCAGAAAGTAAATACAAGTTCGTAGTCAACTAGCAATGAGTATTATTGATTCATGAAAGCGATTCGGAAAGTTTTCAAAAACGCGAGTGACAATTATGGCATTGGTGGAGTTATTGGATGAAGACGATTATCGAAAGGATAAGCAAACTTCGATATCTTGAAAGATTAGGTGGAACATAAGTCCCGTTATAGATTCAAAATCGCAAGATGAGGAAGTCGTTCAGCGATCGGGTATTAATCGGTCAAGACGATCCAATAAGTCAAGGGGTTTTTGAGAAAATAAAATATTTTAATTAATAATTAAAGTCATAGGATCCAGGGCTATTTTAGTAAAAGGAAAATAATTTGGGTTAGGTCCTTGATAAAAAGAAAATTTACAATTAGCCCGTTTTGTAAAAACTAATACTTTTGGGGTTAAAAATTGAATAAATAAATATCCCGACCTTGAAAAATTATGAGGTCAGTTCCTAAAATCTCTAAATTGTTCATAGATTCAGGTTTTTAAGGTTTTGAGGTCGATTTTTATAAAATTCTCACATTGGCCCCAAATTTGTAAAAATTATCATTTCGTGCCCTTAGTTTAAAATAATTGGAACTCACAAACTAGAAGGGTTTTTTAATGTGATTCTAGTTGAAAAATGTCACTAAGGTTAGTAGGATATTGGGACAAAATCAGTTTTTAAAAGAAATAAGTGTAGGTCCTTTAACTTTTGAAAATCTCATTTTTGTCCCATTTTGAAATAATTGCCTTTAAGACTTTTAGGGGTCCAATTGTCATGAAATTTGAACCTTGGGTCCAAAATATAATTATATTATAGTTAAATTAGTATTTACAGGTGCATGGGCTGCATAAGTCCTGGAAATTTCATTTGGGTCCTCAAGTTTAATCTTTTACTCTTGATCCCTTAATTTTAGTAAAATTACTTTCCAAGCTCTAAACACTTGGATTTTTGGAATACATTTAAAATATATCATTTCCAGTCCCTTAAGAGTTAAAATTTCAAATTTTGAAAGTAAGGTCGGGTACAGTTTCAAAAATTACAAAGTAGCCCTCAAACTTCTAAAATTTTACAATCTAGTCATTGGGCTTTTAAAGGTTGATTTTATTTATCTTAAAACTCTTAAAACTTTATTAAAATGTCCAAAAGTCATTTTTGAACCTGAGTACAGTCCCAAAATTCGAAAATTGCAGAGGGTCCTTTAAATTTTATTTTCTTGCAATTTAGTCCACCAACTTTCTATTTTTGCATTTTTAAGTCCAAAATTGAAATTTAATCAATTATGCTCGACTTGTCCATGTTATAAGTCATCCAAAATATGGATTTCAAAGATCATACACGTGCATGTCCAATACATACAATAATTCATCAAATAGAACATTAAATTGTACATGCATGCACTTAAAGTTCAATAAATAGCAATTTTGAGCAACATTTGAGAAATTTCATGACTTGATACATAAAATTGACATGCAATACATAAATTATATATCTCAAGGGCTCATGATCAAAATTCTACATGCATTTTAACAAAAGCACCTAGAATTTGAAAGAGTTTTTCCACCCACCTTAAAATTGGAAAATTGTGAAATAAAAAGGATAATTTCACAACTTTGTATGAAGTCACTTAGGTCAGCCCCTAAGTCAAGAAATATCAAAATTTTGGAGTTAGAAAAATGAGAGAAAAATTAAGGAGAAAAAGAAGGAGATAAGAAAATTAGAAAGACTACACTTTACCTTGTGTAGTAGGTGATTTGAAACTAGTTGAAGCTTCAAATTTGGAAATTTTGGTTCAACTCCAAAATCACCTAAGGTCAGCCCCTATTTCTCAAAAATGAAAAAAGGGTGTTAAAATTTGAAAAAAAAAAAGAAAGAAGAAGAAAGAAAGGGTTCTAGTGTCCAAAAAAAAAGAGAAAAAAAAGGTTCTAGTGTCCAATTCTCACCTTGTAGTCCAATTTTCCCTACTAATTATTCTTCAAGTCTTCAAATTTCACCACCATGCATGCATGTCTCCAAGTGGTCTTCTAAGTACCTCAAAATCCAAAATATAAACTTAAATTAAAAAGAAGGTGATGAGTAGTAAGATATCAAGTTGAATTGAGGAGTGAAATTTCTTACCTTGAGATAGGAGGGGTGTTCGAATTGTTTTGGATTTTTAAGTAGGAAGATTGTTTGTTTTGGTTTAGATGTTTGGAGAAAAAGAGTGTTTGATGATAGGAAGAAGATGTTCTTGAAGGTATGAAGGTAGGCTTCAAGATGTGAAGAACTTGTGTTTGAATATTTGAAGATGTGAAGAAGTGGTACTTGAAGATATGAAGAACTTATGTTTGAAAGTTTGAAGATGTGAAGAGTTGGTGTTTGAAGATTTGAAGATGTGAATGATTTTTAGAGAGAGATTAGAGAGAAGGAGGAGAATTTGCTTGAGAATTAAAATGTGTTGTATGAAAAATGAATTTTTTTGTTAAAAATGGCCATATTGGCCGTCAAATGGGGAGAGAGGGAGAGGAATTTTTGTTTAATTTGTGTCTTGAATTTTGCTTCTTGCATGGGAGACAAAATGCAAGTCAAAGGTATGGGCATGAGATGAGTTTGAATGGAAGGAAAGACTTCAACATGTTAGGAAATTTAATAATAAAGAATTCATGTATAAGATGATATGTATAATGTTTGAATTAATGGTAAAATTATACACAAGATGACTAATATAAGGTGTAAGTGTACAAGAGTTGGATGATATTTCTACTCCAAAAATATCACTATGGCCGTCCCACTATAGGGGCAAATTGGTAATTCCCTATATTTTTTTGTCCCAAATTTGATGATTATAGTTTAAATATATCAATCTCCAAAATAATTAGTGATTTCCTTTATCACTTATAAGTCTCATGATCACTTATACTAAATCAAATTCTTAATTCTATAAAGTAAAAGTCTCTAAAATAAATAGTCCCTTAAAATTCTAAGGTGACTAATAAATACAAAAATAGTAATAATGATCAATCAAGTGATCATAAATGCAAAATAGAACTAATAAATGATCATGATAACAAGTAATAAATAAAATAAAATAAAATACAAAATATATATATTATTAATAATTACCCGTCAAAGTGACGCGGTAAAATAGTCGATCAATACATAGACGACAAAAGGATCAATCATAGTTCGGAAAAATCGGGGCTTCACACATTTGGCTATAGGTTGGTTGGATCATCTTACAAAGACTAACCCCTCAGGACCCGGACAAGCATGGGTACCTAAAAACTAATTTTCTTGATTGCGGTTCAAGGAACAACTCGAGTGCTAAGGAACCTGGTACATGGATAGTGGTTGTTCCCAGGTGTCAAAAATTCAAGGAGATTAGAGGCGCAAAAGTCATATTCGGAGAAATGAAGATCCGGGAAATAAGAGGCACTTTGGTGTAAGTCCAAACGACTACGATAATCTAGAGGGGGTGAATAGATTATCTCCATTTTTCGATTTCGCCCTCTTTTTCGAACAAAACAAGCCAAGACAATAATAAAAAGGTGCGGAAAGTAAACAACACACGTCGATTTATAGAGCTTCACCCCACCTAGGGACTACGTGCTCTACCACCCCAGTATATCCGGGATGGGTTTCGAAAAAGAAAAAGAATTTTATTAATTACCACAATTAATACAAATTCAACTTACAACAACACCTTGAAGAGCACCACACTCTTCTTCAACACCACCTTTGAGATTACCACAATCTCTCTTGAAGATTACCACAATCTCCAATGGCACCTTGTGAAGATTACCACAATCTTCAACCTTGAAGAATACCAAATTCTTCAACACCTCGACAAGAAGATTACCACAATCTTCTTACACCTAACACCTAGATCACCCAAGTGTGTTCTTACCATACCCAAAAATTCAAGATTACAACTCGATAATGAATTATACAATTGAGTGCAAGTGTAATCAAGAATAGCCTAGACCTCAAGAATGTGAAAGTGATAAGCTAGGCAAATTACAACAAGAATAATGACAATATAAGACCAAGTGTTTGCTTGAGTATTTCTTGTTGTGTTGTATTGTTCTCTTTTGTTGTTGTGCTTCAAATTTTCCTCTATTTGTAGGAGATGATTGATCATTGATAGGCTCCTCTTGGGGATTGAAAATCTGTAAAAAATTGCAAGACAATTGAAGAAAATAGCTGTTAGAAATCCATCCCACAAAATAAGGAAAAGTTGTCTGCTGTCAAACGGTCAGAAATTTGCTGTCAAACTTGAGGCGACCGTCGCAAGACAAATAGAAGTTTGAAAGAACGCAGCAAAAATACATTAGGGGACCGGTCCAGGGGTGGCCGATCGGTCGCCCTGGGTGCGACTGTCGCCCCCTAGGTGGACCGGTCGCCCCCTAGGTGGACCGGTCACCCCGACCATTTTGAGGTTTCTCGCGAGTTCTGTTTCAAGAAACTCATTCCCAGGTAATGAATTCGACCTGGCCGACCTCCACAATGAAATTTTGTCCGATTTTTGTCGAAAATAAACCTCAAGAAATACTCCTAAAAATTAGTAAAAACATTTTAAATCGATCGGGAGTATTTTGGACAACATTAGAAATATAGTTTTGATGAAATAACACATTACCATAAAATCATCAAAAGTGTTGTCCGATATAAAATTCAAGAAATACTTCAAAAATAGTAAAAACATTTTAGATCGATCGGGAGTATTAGAACAACATTTAGAAACATAGTTTCAATGAAAAAACCATTGACACAAAATCATTAAATGTGTTGTCCAATATTGTCGAAAATAAACTTGAAGAAATACTCCTAAAATATTAAAACCATTTTAAATCATTTAGGAGTATTTGGACAACCTTTAAAAACATTGTTTTGGTATAAAAACAAAATCATCAAAATCATGATAAAAACATTTATCAAACAATCTCCCCCCTTTTTGATGATTACAAACCAAAACAATTTAAACGAGGTCAATTTTGAAAACAAAACAATTTTACCTATTAAAAAGAACTATCTGTTGTGAGAGACAACATTCCACGCAATATAATCACAAGCATGCGAGTAAAGAAATACAAACACATATAGCAAAAAAAGCTCCCCTATCAATATGCACAACAAGAGTAATATAAAAGCAATCAACCACAAGCTAAAAGCTTGGCTTTTACATATTGATCATAAGTACAAGAGCTTATAAGCTCCCCTCAACAAAACATCATTAGACAAGTATATAAATCCAAAATTCAACAAATGGACTAAATATAATCCACAACTTATGGCTTTAAGAAGCCATCGCTTATAGCTTCTTTCCCGAGCTTATTTTAGCTTTTATGAGCTAATAAGCTTATAACCTATTTCTCTCCTTTGGAATCATCAAAAAGAATGTTAGCACGATAAAAACATCATATAATCATATCAAAGTGCGCAACTAAACCGATGTATCGAGCTATTTCGAACATTGAAGCTTATAGACCAAATAGGAGGAAAAGGTCGATCATACGACTTGTAGAAGTTTATGAAAACTAATTTGATTTGCAAAACATGATCTCTATAAATATATAAGACTTTTGAAATCGAGAAAATCATGTAGGTGATGAATTGTTTTCATTGAAACATTTTATCGAACACTTGGCGGGCGTAAAAATTGAAGATGAAATATAAAGCCCTTGTAAATGTAATCAAGCCAAGTTTTTCATCACCAAAAGCAATTTTATAAATATCATCCACCAACAATTATCATGCTCAACACAAATATATAAGAATTACATCAAGAAATATACATATAGGCCAAGTTCTCAAGGGTTCAACCCAATTGAGATAAGGGAGTAGAATTCTTACCATTTAATCGGTGAATACGAGCAATGATGATGATAATCGAGCTAGATAATCCCCAAAATGTGTAAATTATGCAACAAAACACATTTGAAGTGAATTGTATGTGAAATTTGCAAAGGGGACGAAAATAGAGTGAAATGAGCCAAAATGGCGTAAAAATAAGAACAGACGATTTTAACCAAAATTACACAGTGGGGCGACGGTCAAGGGCTTGGGCAACCGGTCGAGCAGGTGGGTGACCGGTCGACCCCGCCCGGCAGCCACCGTTCACTGTTGAAAATCCGAAATTTGATCCAAAAATCCGATTTTTCGCCCCTAAGTTTTAAAAACGTGCAAAATGCAAGCGTATACCTCATTTAATATGCATTATGTCTTAATCAAGCTCGAAATGAGGCAAAAGACTCGGCGGTTAACGATTAAAAAGTCCGCGAGTTATCCTTGAGACGGATTTAAACACATCTCAAGTTTTTTGTTAAACATGCAATCCCTTAGAAAAAATATCGAATCTCAATATGTTTAGTTCGATTATTACGAACTATATTTTGAAAAATTATTATCACCGAACTTGTTATCCCGAAAATAAGAACGTTTTAAGACTTTGGATACAACAAGTCATAAGAAAAAGTGTCTTTCAAATATTTGAAAATTTCTTTTAACGGCACTTTAATGAGATTCGTTGGGATAGTTTTTGAAGTCGAGCATATAGACGTAAGGCATATGGAATGTCGAGTCTATGGGAGTAATAAAAGTGAAAGAACATACCTTGAATTTGTTTGTCAACCGATATGCCTTCCTCAACCTATGTCAATCTTTTTACATGGTAGTCAAAGAGGTTGAGATGGTTCTTTCTTCTTCAATGCCTCACTTCTTCTTTTGTATACTTTGAGTGTGGAATATAACCATTTTCTTGGCATTGTTGAACTTGAATTCCAATGAAGAAATTGTAGCTCCCTCATCATGCTTACTTACATTAACTTAGAAAATTTCTTGCACAAAGATTCATTAGTAACACCAAAGATGATATCATCAACATATATTTGCACAAGTAAATAATCTTGCCCTTTCTCAAAAGCAAAGAGAGTAGTATCAACTTTACCTCTTGTAAAACCATTTTGCAAAAGAAACGAGCTAAGTCTATCATACCATGCACGGGGTGCTTGCTTTAAACCATACAAGGCCTTTTAAAGTTTATAAACATCATTAGGCCTAGAAAAAGTTTCAAACCCCGGAGGTTGTTTAACATAGACTTCTTCTAGAATAAAAACCGTTTAGAAAATTGGTTTTAACATCCATTTGGTAAAGCTTGAAATATTCTTAAAACAAGAATGGGCAAGTAGAATACGAATAGCGTCTAAATGTGCTACGGTTGCAAATGTATCATCAAAATCAATACCTTCTTCTTGACAGTACCATTGAGCTACTAACCTTGTCTTGGTCATTTATTTTGTTCCAAAAATACCAAAAATTCCTGCAAAATCTTATCAAGACGTCTTGCACAAGTGCATAGTAATATCGAATAATAGAGACATTATAGCAAGTAAATGTATACTATGCTTAAAGAAAATATAATACAACATGTAAGTTCAAATAAGCTTATAGAAAGCTATATAAGGTCTCTTTTGAAATTTGAAAATCCGAGAGCATATAGTTGAGACCTTATTTAAAAGAAGCATTTGAACAAGAGTTTTGACAAGAATGAATATGAGCAATCAAATGCATAATTTAAGAAGAGGATAAAAATTCAAATGTTTTATCAAAACAAATATGATCCTTTACAAGTCTCGGGTAAGACAAGCTATATAGAATCGTGCCTTTCAAAAATCAAAAATCCTCTTAATGGTACTTATATGAAATACTTTGAAATAACTTGAAAGATAAGCACATAGGCATATGACAAAAATATATCGAGTCTATAGGATGAATACCAATGATGAGCATACGTCGATAGTTCAATCATCTCTTGAAGAGGATGAGGAAATATATATCCTACACATATCTTAAACAAGTATAGCACAAAACGAACATGATACAAGTATAGGCTAGAACAATAAAAGATATCACAAGTAAGCTCTTGCCATAAAAACCCATAAGAGATTATAAAACAATTTAGTCTAAGCAAATACTCAAGAGTTTTAAAAACATCATGCAAGGTCTTCTTTTCAAAAATATTTAAAACCACAAATATATATATTGAAGACCTTAATTTTAAAAATGTGAAAACTCGTTTTGCAATTTAGACACAAATAAAAACATGCATAAAAATATAAAATGCATATTTAAATAGGGAGATACGGTTTACCAATTTCGCCATTTCCATGGGTTGTGCCGTTCCCATTGTTGATGATATCTTCCCCTTTGAAAATCGTCTTGTTGATAATGATTTCTCCAATTGCTCCATCTCCAAGGATTGTATCCTTCCCTTTGTTGATAATATTTCCTTCTTGGAAATTCATTTTGGTGGTGTCTTCTTCTTTGATCAAATGAGATGGTCATTTGATGTCTTTTAAAGCGGTATGAATTTTTCTTGATTATTGTTCCTCCGGTACCTAATATGACATTGTTTTGTGGTACCCTCAAGTGTTTGGGTCCTTTGGAATTAGCTTTGAGACTTTTAGGTCTCCAACAATAATTAGAGCTATTTCTAGCCCGATAAGTATTTACCGTATGACCCTTTTTACCGCAATAAAAACAAGTAACAATTTTAGGAGCATAATGACCAACATACATAGGTACTTGATTTCTTTTCACATAATTAACAATACTAGGCTTATGATCAAGTCCTTGTTTCAATTTATCACAACTATCAACAATATTGGTCATTTTATCGGACTCAAGTTGGATTTTGATAAATCATTTTTCATGCAATTAATATCCTCAACAAGAGTACTATTTTCTTTTTCAAGGTTTCTAACCTTGTCAAGTGTGGTAGTGTGAGCATATGATAGTGATTCATAGGAAGTAAATAAACTATCCCTATCATTTTTCAAAACATTGAATTCCTTTTTCAAATTTTTGTACTTAACAAGTAAACTTTGGAATTCATTTTGAAGGTCATCAAAATCATTTTGCAAATCACTATAATCATTTTGTATAACAATATCATAGGAAGTAGAGGGTTTGAGACATACCTCGTTTTCTTCAAGCCCATAAGACAATGTTCAACTTCTTCATAGTTGGAAGTTGTAAGAGGCTTGTTCCTTAGATTTGACCTTGTGTCCCTTTGAGAAGTAGATGCTTTTGAGTTGCTCCTATCATTTGCATATACTTCATGAATGGCTTCTAATTTTTGTCATACTTCATGAGCCGATCGAATTCCTACAATAAGATCATATTCCAAATTGGTAAGTGAACAATATAAAATATTGAGAGCTTTACCATTTAAGAAGATGATTTTATTTTCTTCATCATTGAGCTCCTTGAGAGCTTTGGAGGTGTATGGTGTGTTTTTCATCGGAATGGATTCTCTATTGATAACGATGTTCCAAATATCAAACCCGCAACCTTGTAAATAGCATTCCATTCTTTCTTTCCAAAATGTAAATTTTTGGAATCAAATCGAGGTGGCTTGGTGGTGGAGGTGCGGAAGGGTGAGCTTCATTCGTGAGCCGACGATCGTTCCTCTTCACTCGCGAAGTGATACGAGCTTGCCAAAGAGTTTGGCTTTGATACCACTTGTAAGTCCAGCGGCTACGATAATCTAGAGGGGGTGAATAGATTATCTCCATCTTTTCGATTTCGCCCTCTTTTCAAACAAAACAAGCCAAGACAATAATAAAGGTGCGGAAAGTAAATAACACACGTCGATTTATAGAGCTTCACCCCACCTAGGGACTACGTGCTCTAACACCCCAAAGATATCCGAGATGGGTTTCGAAAAAGAAAAGAATTTTATTAATTACCACAATTAATACAAATTCAACTTACAACAACACCTTGAAGAGCACCACACTCTTCTTCAACACCACATTTGAGATTACCACAATCTCTCTTGAAGATTACCACAATCTCCAATGGCACCTTGTGAAGATTACCACAATCTTCAACCTTGAAGAATACCAAATTCTTCAACACCTCGACAAGAAGATTACCACAATCTTCTTACACCTAACACCTAGATCACCCAAGTGTGTTCTTACCACATAAACACTCACAAGGATATCTTGTGTTGAATGATTACCCAAAATTCAAGATTACAACTCGATAATGCATTATACAATTGAGTGCAAGTGTAATCAAGAATAGCCTAGACCTCAAGAATATGAAAGTGATAAGCTAGGCAAATTACAACAAGAATAATGACAATATAAGACCAAGTGTTTGCTTGAGTATTTCTTGTTGTGTTGTATTGTTCTCTCTTGTTGTTGTGCTTCAAATCTTCCTCTATTTGTAGGAGATGATTGATCATTGATAGGCTCCTCTTGGGGATTGAAAATCAGAAAAAAATTGCAAGACAATTGAAGAAAATAGCTGTTAGAAATCCATCCCACAAAATAAGGAAAAGTTGTCTCACTTTGTCAAACGGTCCGTAAATTTGTCATCAAACTTGAGGCGACCGATCGCATCGCACAAATAGAAGTTTGAAAGAACGCAGCAAAAATACACTAGGGGACTATCCGGGGGTGGTCGGTCGATCGTCGCTCGCTGGGTGCGACCGTCGCCCCCTAGGTGGATCGGTCACCCCGCCATTTTGAGGTTTCGTGAGTTCTGTTTCAAGAAACTCGTTCCCAGTGCACGGTCGCCTCTTTGGTCGACCTGGCCGACCTCCACAATGAAATGTTGCCCAATTTTTGTCGAAAATAAATCTCAAGAAATACTCCGAAAAATTAGTAAAAATATTTTAAATCGATCGGGAGTATTTTGGACAACATTAGAAATATAGTTTTGATGAAATAACACATTACCATAAAATCATCAAAAGTGTTGTCCGATATAAACTTCAAGAAATACTCCGAAAAATAGTAAAAATATTTTAGATCGATCGGGAGTATTAGGACAACGTTTAGAAACATAGTTTCAATGAAAAAACCATTGACACAAAATCATTAAATGTGTTGTCCAATATTGTCGAAAATAAACTTGAAGAAATACTCCGGAAAATATTAAAACCATTTTAAATCATTTAGGAGTATTTGGACAACCTTTAAAAACATTGTTTTGGTATAAAAACAAAATCATCAAAATCATGATAAAAACATTTATCAAACAACTGGATCCATCGAGAAAAATGGATTAGAAATCACGATGTTGCATATGTTGAAGGCCTCAACTTCAACCTGTTAAGCATTAGCCAACTCTGTGACAATGACTATAATGTTGGATTCAAAATGGGAATGTGCCAAATTAAAGACACTGGATCAAATGAAATAGTGTTGCAAGGATCCAGACAGAAGAACGTGTATGTGGTAGACTGATCGACTGCCATACCAAGCACTTGTCTGTTAGCAAAGAGTACAGCAGAATCAAGTTGGCTGTGGCACAAAAAGCTGAGTCATATGAATTTCAAGACAATTAACAAGCTTGCAATGAGTCATCTTGTGGAAGGACTCACCCGACTCAAGATACAAGAAAGAAAGTGTTTGTGATGCATGTCGGATGGAAAAGATTAAATCATCATTCAAAGAGAAGCCTAGTCCATCTTCAACAAGGATATTGCATCCATTGCGGATGGATCTATTTGGTCCATTGAGCCAGCTAGCATAAGTGGAAAGAAATACACTTTAGTAGTGGTGGATGATTATTCAAGATATACATGGACAATCTTCATGTGTAAAAAGAAGGAAACTTTGCGAAGTTACCTCAACGATGAGAAGAGTTCAAAATGAGAAGAGTCAAACCATTATAAAGATAAGGTCGATAGAGGAACCGAGTTTGTCAATGGGATAATAACTCGATATTGTGTTGAAAATGGTATTGCTCATGAATTATCTGCAGACAGCAAGGACTCCACAAAGCAGAATGGAGTAGCGAGAAAGAAGAAGCAGAACTCTCAAAGAAGTGCGCAGGAACCATGTTAGTTGAAGCTGGATTGCCAAAGAGATTTTGGGGTCAAGCCATCAACAACGCATGCTATACTCAAAATAGATGCATGATTAACAGACATGACAAAAAGACTCCTATGAAATATGGACGGGGAGAAAGCCAAATGTTGCATATTTTAGAATATTTGGATGTAAATGCTTCATCCACAACAACGACAAGGATAATCTAAAGGCTTTTGATGCTAAAGGCGATGAAGGTATCTTTTTTGGGATACTCACCGAAAGCAAAGCCTTCACAGAGTCTTTGAACAAGAGGACTATGATCACGTAAGAATCTATCCATGTGGTTTTTGATGAACCTAATGTAAATGGATAAGACATTGAAGAGTTAGTTGATAAGTTGAATCAACCAACTATGCGAGAAGAGTCCTTTTGTTGAAGCTAAAGTTGGAGCAATTAATCAAGATGAAGATGAGATAGTCAATCTCAAAGACAATTGGAAAATCAGAGCTAAGTGATGATGAGAGAGCGCTCAAGACAACACAAACCGCAAGACGCCCGAATCCAAATAACTTACTCCAACCTTTGATGTGAGATGGCCGAGAGACCATCCACCGAGCTAGTCATTGGAGATGTAAGAGATGGTGTAAGAACCAGATCCGCTCAACAAGAAGTAATGTTCACTTGTTTTATTTCCCAAATAGAACCAAAAGATGTGTCACAAGCATTGGATGGCACACATTGGATTCAAGCCATGCAAGAAGAGTGAATCAATTTGAAAGAAACAAAGTATGGGAATTGGTGCAAAGACCAAACCATCAAAATGTTATTGGCACAAAAATGGGTTTTGAAACAAAATGAATGAGGAAGGTTACGTGGTAAGAAACAAAGCAAGATTGGTAGCCAAGGGTATTGCCAAGAAGAAGGAATAGATTTTGATGAAACATTTGCTCATGTTGCAAGATTGGAAGCAATAAGGATGTTTCTTGTCTATGCTACTCACAAGAACTTCATTGTATATCAAATGGATGTGAAAAGTGCATTCTTAAATGGATCATTAGAAGAAGAAGCCTATGTTGAGCAACCTCTAGGTTTTGAGCGAGAAGACTCTTGGAGATAAGGTGTACAAGCTCGAGAAAGCTCTATATGGATTGAAACAAGCACCTAGAGCATGGTATGATACATTATCTCAATTTACGGCCAGATAATGGATTCACCAAAGGCAAAGTGGACGAAACACTCTTGAGAATTCAAGATGGAGAGAGTATCTTTGCTTGTTCAAATATATGTGGATGATATCATCTTTGGATCCACAAACAAAGAGTCTGTGTGATAAATTCTCAAACCTCATGCAAGGAAAATTTGAAATGAGCACGATGGGAGAGTGACATTCTTTCTAGGACTTCAAGTTAAGCAGTGAAGGATGGAACCTTCATAAGTCAAATAAAGTACACCAGGGATCTAATGAAGAAATTTGGTATGGAAGAGAAGTCTTCAGAAAAATTCCAATGAATACATCATCAAGATGGATATGGATGCAAATGGCAAGCACGTGGATCAAACCGGATCTGAGCACTTATTGGATCACCGCTCTATCTAACAACAAGCGGGCGGACATCACCTTACGGTAGGAGTATGTGCAAGATTCCAATCTGCTCCAAAGGAAAGTCACATGACCGCTAAGAGAATCCTAAGATATTTGAAGGGATGCCAAGAAGTTGGCTTATGGTATCGAGAGGAAGGTGGATTCAAGCTTACTCGTTATTCGAAATTTGACTATGCTAGATGTAGAGTTGACAGAAAAGTACTTGAGGCACATGTCAAATGCTTGGAAACAGATTAGTTTCTGGTTTATCAAGAAGCAAAACTCAATAGCCACATCCACAAATGAAGCAGAGTACATAGATGTGGGCGGTTATTTGTGCCCAAGTCTTATGGATGAGACAACAACGAGAGATTATGAAATTGAAGAAAAAGAGATTCCAATTATGTGTGATAACACAAGTGCTATTGCAATCATTCGAGAATCATGTGTTGCATTCGAGAACAAAACACCTTGATGTCGAGATATCATTTTATAAGAGATCATGTTGAAAAGAAAGACATCACTTTGGAATATATCTCAATTGATAAACAATTAGGTGACATATTCACCAAACCCCCTATGTGAATCAAGATTTGAAGAGCTTAAGCATGAGCTTGGTTAATGGAGTGAGTTGACACTCGAAGACTCAATGAGAAGAGATGAAACATGAAAAGATGAAAATAGAGCAAATCTCATGAATCGGCTAAGCGAATCGGCCGTATCGAAAAGTCACCAGTATTGAGTTGGTTGACAAATGAGTCACCATACGAATAGAGAGAGAAGAAGAGTTGAGTCATTTAAGGAGTAAGCTCGATCATTTATGAGCTAAGTGACAAAAATGCGATCGTTTTTAATGAGCGGGAATATTTTTAAGGATGATGTCGATAATTATGAGCGATGCGATCAAAAAGCTACACATAAGCATATGATTGGATATAAATGCTGCCGCATTAAATGCGAGAAATTAAATGCAATGTGACGTGCTAAATCTGAGCCGTTGATCTTGATCAAAATTCAAAAACCAAAAATACGTCCTTTCATAACCCTTATATACTCAATCGTTCAGTTTTCTCTCTCATTTTTTTAAAACTGTTCATCTTCCCGAGTAAAAGAAAGTAAACTTTTCTCTCAAGATCTTATTCGGTAAAACTCACTAAAAATGGCACCAGCACATGACTTCGCTAAGCTCGCAAAGCAAATTCACACCGGATCAACTGTGGATTTTGAGGGGATGATAAAACAGGGTTCCGATGAAACCCTTGTGAAGAAGATAACGGATAAGCTCGAGAAATCTGGACTGAAATCATTCCTCACCATGGAATATCAAATGACGTACGTTGAGGAGGTCGCCCAGTTTTACATTAATGCCGAAGTGCAGGACGAAGGGATTAAGTCCTCCGTCCACCGCAAGGACATTCTAATCACTACAAAGGACCTTGCGGAGCACTGTCTATTGCCGTCGGAGGGCATGCCGGAAATATATGAAGCCGACGTCAACTTGGCTGCTGCATGGAAGGAAGTAGCCAAACCTGAATGTGCTGCAAAAGTTGTCTACACAGCTGAGAAGAAGCTGCTGAAGGAGGATTATCATAAACTAATGGATATCATCGCGAAGAGTGTAGACATGAAGTTTGGCAGCTTCAATCAGCTGTCCAAAACCAAGCTGATCGTCATGGCTGCGATCATGGAAGAGAAGAAGATCAATTGGGCTGAATTCATTTACAGCAGACTTTGCCAGAATATTGGCAACAAGTCGTTCAAGGAGGATGGATCCTTTGGAGGATCACTTGGCTATGGCCTAGTCATTGGCCATCTGATGGAGGTGAAGGGTGTTCCCCTTCGACATGGAAAGCCATTCCATGTCAACAAGAAGATGTTCCGGGCCAATCTCTCCGGAGCCCAGAAGAGAGCCTATGCCAAAAGGGCTGACACCAGTGAGGGGGAATCAGCTGACCCCGTCGACACAACTGCTTCCTCCCCTCCTAAAAAGAGAGTTGCCCCTGCAGCTGCAAAGAAGAAAGTTGCTCCTGCAGCAAAGAAGAAAGACGCACCTGCCCCTGCAGCCGTGTCTCCTGCCCCTGCAGCCGCGGTGGAGAAGGAACCTTTAATACCTTCTCCAGGGATTAAGAAGAAGAGGACTGCCAAGGCAAGAAGGGCAGCTGCCTCTAAGGCCACTCCGAAGGCCTTTACCTTCGAGGAACCGGAGGAAGTAGAACCAGATATTCCTCTGGTGAAAACTAAGAGAAGAAGAAGAATCACCAAGCTTTCAGAGCTTGAGAAGACAGCTGAGTCTGCCACTCAGCTTGAGAAAATCACTGAGACTGCTGAAGAAGTGCAGTCTCCAGAAGTTCTAGATGAAACCGCCAAATCTGCTGAAGGTGATCAGCAGAGGCCCTCAGAAGACCCAGCTGTGGATAGAACAAAATTGAGAACATGAAGCGGCGAAGATATTCCCCCTCGACAGACTATGTCTCCACCGCCACGAATCTTTGTTGAAGGTGAAGAGCAGCAGAATTTGCTACCTTCTATTCCTGAGAAGGAAGGCCAACAAGAGGAGAATGATGATGATGACATACTTATGTACTCTCCCTTGTACCCAGACATCCAGAGCCATCTGCGAGAGTGGAGGAAATGGAAGCTGAGTCACTCTAGGGCGCAGTTTGAACATCCAGAGTTTATTGAAGAAGAAGAGGAACTCTTCAGGTTTCTTGAAGTTGATACCGTGCTGCAAGCCCCTGGATGAGGATAACTGCATTAATATCTTTGCCGCAGTTCGCAAGGAATAAGAAAAGGCTAGAGCAGCTGAGGAAGCAGAGGCTCGTGAGAAAGCCAGCATTTGTCCTCTCAGTGGAACCAACGACCACACTCATCCTCACATTGACATGCTCTCGGATAGTGATGAGAACATGGATCCTGCTGCTATGACGGAGGAGTTGGAAATGCAGCATGCCATGTGGGAATCCAGGTTGATGCATGAGCAACAACTGATGGAAGGACCAGGAGAGTCTTCCAAATCTCAGCTGGAAATCGACCCGTTGGGGAGTGGTACAACAGATTGCCCGCGATTATTGCCGCAACCACTTCCCCATCCACTCGGAGAACAGATCTAAGGGAATTGGCGATGACACCGGGAATTTGGGCACCCAAGTTGAGCCAAGCCCCGTTGAAGGTGTCTTACCACCCCCCCCCACGGTGAGCACTCAAAGGAAGCGGCCAAGTCCGGAGCAGAGTGACCCCATCATAAGTCACTCACTGATCGCCATGCCCGGTAAGGGGGAAACTCACTCCACCGCAACTAGGTCGGAGATCTTTGCGGTGACTCCACAATGCGGGGAAGGAGGTGAAGTGGAGAAGGAAATAGAAAAAGAACAACGACAAGTTGTCACCGACTTGTGGCTTCGGACGATTGAGTTTGTTTGAGTGAAGTGCCAACCGCTTTGCGGTAAGGATATCTTGTTGATGCGGTCGAGGCACGGATGGATCTCGCTTCCGGGAGTTAACACTGGGCAATGAAAGTGTAATCCGAGGAAGTTGAGACTCTGTGGATGCCATCACAGAGAAGACCCTAAGAAGACCCTAAGGCAGTGCGTCTGTCGAAGGAATGTACAGGCCTTGCTAGCTGCGATTGAGACTGCAGGAGGTAATGAAGGCCCAAGGGAGGTTGAGACTTCCCCGGTAAAGATACGAAAATGCGAACATCCCTCCTGTTCACATTGAAGAAACGAGAAGGAGATAAGTGTTCTTCATGATTCCCGAGACAACCCTAACATATCATTTAAGGATCGAAGATGAAGTTGAGTCCACCCCTACGCACATCAAAAGACTCGGCTAAGGATGTTCTTCCAAATGCGAGTAAGCGGACTTCAAAGTTGCTCGACAATCATTCAATTTTGATGATGAGCCAAGCCCTCAAGTCTCATCATCTTCCGATGATGCTACTGAGAGTAGCAAACACAAAAGGACAAACCACCGAGACCGATGAAGTGTTAAGACAAATGAGGCTCGGCCAGTGGGCCAATACCATCAAAGGCCCCAATCGAATCACAATCAACGTGCAGGCTTCCCGGAGCTGCAGCTAGAAACAACTTCTCGTGCGATTTCACATGTACGAGATGATGCATTTGAAGAGACCTTACCATTCTCAATCGAGCTCCCGCACTAGAAGAAGAATATGCTAAAGAAAAGAAGAAGTACTCACGCGAAGAACCCATTATCCCTCTTTTGACACCATTGTGCCAGTAGAGTTCGATTCGACATTGAATGGCTGCCACCAAATCCGTGAAGTCTTCAAGAAAATCATGAGAGAGATTGAGAGGATCGAACGGCATCGAGGCCTCATTGGACATGTGGGCTGGACAATCGAGATGCTACCCTCACAGTAGACTTGAGAGGGATAGTGATAAGAATCGGGAGTGGTGTCGGCAATCGCCATGCGTCTCGAACAAGTTCGTTACTTCAAGGCACCCTATAACAGGATGCTTGTTTGGAGTGCGGAACAATCTTGACATGAAGCGGCGAAAAGCAAGATACATTGAGAGGTTGCATGCCTCTCACAAAACAAAATGGAGTCACTGCGAGTTTGAGAAGAAAGTAATTCTACGACTTGAGGAGACTATGAATGCCAAAATTCAAATTGACTCTCTCTTGGCTGAAAAGAAATTTACTGGTGAGTTGAAGGCCACTCATTCCGAGTTTAAATGCATGACTGACTATGCCGCAACCGACTCAAGCGAATTGACCATCGATGACTTCGACTTCATGCTTGCTTTGGGATGTTTCAGGGTTCCTCTCTCCTTTGATGATGCCAAAAAGAGGGAAGAGGAATACGATGAGTCTGAAAGAGACAATTGCAGAGAGAAGAAAGATCACGGCCCGATTGAGAAGAGGAAAGAAAAAGGAAAAGTGTTGAGGGGAAAGGTCAAAGGATGTGACCTTAATGCTTCTTTGAAACCCCTCAAAGCAAGGTCATGTCACAAACCAAAGCATAATCAAAGAAAACTTCCTGTAACTCTGCCGCTCTATCACTCTATTGTGCCCATGTCTCATAAGAAAAGGATTGTAGGAGCGAGAGATGGAGGATTTCGACATGAGAACGGATGTCCGTCTTGAAGAAATGTTGAAACAATTTGGAGGCATTCCTAGGAAAAAGATATAGATGTCATTCCGGATGACGGACAAGAGCCAAGATCTGTTGAAGAATTCAAAATGCTCAGTCGAAGGATATTTCAAAAACATGTCCATAACCCAAGCCTGGGACTTATCTTTGGGAGAAAGGTCCAAGTCTGTGAAGAAGGCGACAAGCGGCGAGACTACTAGCGATTACTCTGCTGGTAAGAAGAAGACTCGATCAATATACGCCCAAATGAGGAGGAAGAAGTTGCGGAGGTAGAGGCTTTAAACCTAGACCTCTACCCAAGAATATTGAATATATAGATCCGGCAAGAAAGGAAGGATATCTTTGGGTGGATATGATGTTATATCCAATCGGAAGTGGAAAGGAAAAATGTTGAATATGTAAAGAGGATCGAAGAAGAAAACAAAAGGCAAGATCACCGTGGCAAGAAAGACAAGAAAGAAAAAGAAGAGATGAAGGCATGTGAAGAGAGCTTACGAGAAGAAGAAAGCAAAAGAAGAAAAGAAAAGAAAGAGAGTTCTGACGAAGACAAGAGTGAAGAAAAAGAAGAAGCGGCGAAGGCGATGAAGTGTTCTTTTGCCCCCTTCATGTATTTTTGTAAATACATATGTATTTAAGTCTTCTCGTACATTTAATGAAAAATCTATATTTTGCGTAGATATTAGTATGCTCACGATTGCTCGACACACATTGTAAACAATTGTGTAAAGAACAATAATGATATGATCAATAAAACGATCTATTCAACACATACATTCTTTGTTTCTGCATTGTCTGTATGTATCTTTGCTATTTACATATTTTTTGTATGTATTTAAGTTTTGGCTTCATCAAAAAGGGAAAATTGTTGGGAAATTTGTTGTTTAGATTTTGATGAATGCCATGTAAAACTTAGACTAGAAAGTTGGCACCCCATTTTGCTTGTAATTTGTATTGTAATAGATGGGGTTGTATGAGTTGAGTAAAGTCAACTATGCCTGGGAATACAATAAGTCAATCAAGACTGCAACAAGACAAGCCAACGACCACAAGTGACTTTCAAAAATAAGTCTATCTCTTCAACGGGCGATTTTTGAAAGATCACTATAAAAGGCCGAGGAATCACTCGAGAGAAAAAACCTGAACCACGAACATTCAAGCTAACATTCGAATCAGTAACCAAAAATTACTCTCAAGTCATTCAAGTTCAATCCTCAAGCCTACACTACGAAGGAAATCAATCCAACACTCACCTGTGAAGGAAAGAAGACTTCAATCGGTTGAAGGGGAAACATTTGAAGAATCAAGGGGTCTACATTCCACGGAGGATTGTAGGAAGGTTCAAGGTCTAACTAGTCTAAAGTTTTTGGAGGGCTTCGTGATCAAATCCAAGAATCTTGAGCAAGTGGGCAGTAATAGCAAGGCAAACGCCTGCGTGAAGAAGCCGAGTCGCACGAGAAGCCACCGTGTGACCAAGGCATCTCCAGGTCAATCCCAAAGGATCAAGTCACCGTGTGATCAAGACTTGTATCCGACCGTATTAACCACTTTGTATATTGATCAATACTTAGTGGTTCCTCCGTGGTTGGAGAAGAGAGGAGTAGAAGAATTACCCCATCTTGAACCTCTATAAAAACTTATTGTGTCATTTACATTTCAGACTCTTTAATTTCTCACGATAAATTTGCTATCCAATTGATAATCAACAAAGTGCTAAAACCAAGTATTAAAACAAACTTAACCAAATTCAAGGGTGTTAAGTCTTCCGAAATAAATTTGCTATCCAATTGATAATCAACAAAGTGCTAAAACCAAGTATTAAAACAAACTTAACCAAATTCAAGGGTGTTAAGTCTTCCAATGAAAATATATCACAATCGAGTTAAGTCTTTAGTCAAAACAAATGAGTTATTCTATCAACATCTCGATCAGTCTGTTGAGTGACTAACTCTGGCGATTAACTAACTTAGCTGTCCATCAAGGACTCAAAGTGAAATATTAACTCGAACGTTTTAAAGGGACTAAATCCAAAAGTTGGTAAGGTATATTCAACCCCCTTCTAAACCTTACACTCACACCCCTTGGGACCTATAAGTGGTATTAGAGCGGTTGGTTCATTAAGCCTTCCGCACCGTCACCGAACTAGATCTCTAAATTTTTCAAAGGTTGTTTTAGCACTTGATCTTCCAAAACTCTTTTATTCAAAGAAAGTTATTATCATGGAATCAAATTTGACACGCATCCCTATGTTCACAATTGAAGAATTTGATGATTGGAAAATTCGTATGCGAGCTCATCTATCGGCATTACACGGTGAAATGTGGGTAGTAATAGAAGATGGGTCACTCCAAATCTTAAAAGTGAACACAATCGCAAGGAGAGAGCTGCGGTGAAGGAGAAGAGGATGTTGCTCCCGGACCAACGATGGTTGAAAAACCAAGAGTGAATGGACAAATGATGACAGAAAAGATATAACTTGGACAATGTGGCCAAGGACATTCTTTACAAAACTTTAGACAAAGCCATGTTCAACAAAGTCAAATCATGCAAAACGGCAAAAGAAATGGGACAAGCTAACCTTGATTTGTGAAGGCTCGGAAAGCAAATCAAGGAAAATAAAATATCCATTTGTTGTACGTAAATTTGAAAACTTTAAGATGTTTGCGGGGAGAAACCTTGGATCAACTGGATGCTCGGTTCACGAAAATTACCAATGAGCTATCTCGCACTTGGAAAAGAATATACACAAAAGGAAATGTGTATGAAGATTCTAAGAAATCTCCCAACCGAGTGGGATATGAAAGTCATGGCCATGAGACATTCCATGGACCTATCAAAGACATCTAACCATGAGCTATTCTCGGATCTCAAAGCCTACGAATTTGGTGAGAAGAAAAAGACCAAGAGGAAATGCAACAGTGCCCAAAACAATTTGCTCTAATTGTTAAGGATGGCAAAAGAGTGAGGTCAAAGAAGTCATTGACCAAGAGGAGATCGCACCGATGGTTAAAAGGTTTAACAAGTTCTTCAATAAGAATTACAAAAGAAGCAAAGGTGAATCCTCCGGAAGACACTCGGCTCCCTCCAAGTCAAGGAAGAAAGACCACCCAAGAAAGCGAGCATCAAAAAGTTGAATATCAAAGAACTGACAATCCAAGGATGGAAAGAATCGATCAAAAAATTGAAAATCTATCTGGAACTGCAGCAACCTTGATCACTATGCCATTGAATGCCCATATCCTGTAGTCAACAAATACAGGAATGAAGAGGAAAGAAAAGTCTTGAGAGAAAGAAAGACAGAAAAGAGAAAGCAATGTTGGCTGCGAAACTCTTTGAGAGACAATCAAGTCAAAAGACACACAGCAGACTCGTAGAGCGATGAAGTGACTACTCAAGTGACTCTAGAGAAGAAGCTTTGATCCGTCTAATGGCTAAAGAACAAAACCACCGACCAAGAAGATGAGGTACACTCTAACTCATCACACTCGGATACTAGTGATAGTGATTGTGACACACACACTTCATCACCCACTCGATCTTTATGATTCATTAGGCAAAATGATGAAAGATTTTGAATACATTAAATCCTCACACACACTACTAAATGAGGAAAACAGCTACTACTCAAGAGCCAAACTCACGGTGACTAAGGAGCCGAGTACTCTAAGTCAAATAGGCTGATGAGAATAAAAGTCTAAAGGCTGAAAATGCTAAGTTAATAAAGCAGAGATAGATGCTATAGAAAAGAGGGAGAATGACCTCAAAAATGTGATTGCCTCATTCACTAAGGCATCTAAATCCTTGGATGATCTTATTATTAGTCAAGCGAATGCGGAGATAAGACAAAGCCTAGGATTTAATTCCTCTATACTATGTCAATCTCCAAAAGTGATTTTGGAAAAAGGATCTTCAAGTAATGAAGCATCTCTAAAATCCAAAACTCCAAAAATGGCGCACACACATTTATTCCAAAGCACAATCACAAGCAAACTGGCCTTGGTTATAAAGGAAAAGGAAAACATCCATTGAGTGTCTTTGAGAGGACAATTTGAGAAGAAATCCGGTAGAGTTCCTCAAAAACTCCAAACAGAGATACTCTACAAAGAAGAAACAGAGCTACCAAAAGCCCCGGAAGGTCTATAAGAGAAACACATATGATGGGAATGGTAGAAAGTACCCAAGCCAAGTGATTGGAATAATGTGAACTATCGGCAAAGAAAGACCTATGGAATATAAGCCCTAAGTGGCAAAGGCACAGAACTCAACAAAGACCATTCCAAAGGCATAAGAGCTATCATCACACACATATGCACCTAGGCACTACACTCGAGATATCACAACTACCCAAAGAAGGCAATTGCTAAAACACATGCACAGGCATACGAGACAAAAGAGACAGATGTATGAACCTAAAACCCCCAAGCAATTTACCAAGATTAATTATGATTATGGCAATCGATAGATGGCAACCTATTAGAGTCAAATCATGTGGCTATAAATTTGGTTGGATCATCTTACAATACTAACCCCTCAGGACCCAGGCAAGTATGGGTACCTAAAACCTAATTTCCTTGATTGTAGGTTCAAGGAGCAAAGGTGAGTGCCAAGGAACCTGGTACATGGATAGTGGTTTCCCTGCACATGACAGAAACAAGAAAAATCTATCAAAATTCAAGGAGGTTAGAGGTGCAAAAGTCATATTTGGAGGAAATGAAGCTCCGGGAGAAATAAGAGGCCTTTGGATCCATCAAGAAAAATGGATTAGAAATTACGGATGTTGCATATGTCGAAGGCCTCAATTTCAACTTGCTAAGCATAAGTCAACTCACGTGACAAAGGCTACAATGTTGGATTCAATATGGGTGTATGCCAAATCAAGGACCACGAAACTAATGAAATAGTGTTGCAAGGATACGACAAAAAATACATGTATGTGGTAGATTGGTCAACCGCAACACCGAGCACTTGTCTGCTAGCAAAGAGCACAAATCAAGTTGGTTGTGGCATAAGAAGCTAAGTCACCCGAACTTCAAAACTATTAACAAACTTGCAAGAAGTAATCTTGTGGAAGGACTTCAAGACTCATTATACAAGAAGGAGAGTATATGTGATGCATGCCGATGGGAAAACAGATCAAATCATCATTCAAAGAAAAGACATGTCCATCTTCAACAAGAATATTGCACCGCTACATATGGATCTATTTGGTCCATTGAACCACAAAGATAAGTGGGGCCGAAATACACCTTGGTGGTAGTAGATGACTACTCAAGATATACATGGACAATATTTATGTGTAAGAAGAAAAAGAAACTCGCAAAAACTACCACAACTCGATGAAGAGAATCCAAAATGAGAAGAGTCAAACCATTATCAAAATAAGATCGACAGGAACCGAGTTTGTCAATGGTATAATAACTCGATACTATATTGAAAATGGTATTGGTCATCAATTATCTCTGCAGCAAGGACTCCACAAAGAGAATGGAGTTGCGAAAAGAAGGAATAGAACTCTCAAAGGAGCAAAGAAGGACCATGTTAGGGCAAGCAGGTCGCTAAAAGATTTTGGGCTGAAGCATAAACACAACATGCTATACTCAAAATAGATGCATGATAAACAGACAAATGACAAAGACTCCTATGAGATTTGGATAGGAGAAAGCCAAATGTTGCATATTTTAGAATATTTGGATGCAAATCCTTCATCCATGACAATGGCAAAGATAATTTAAAGGCTTTTGATGCTAAAGGCGATGAAGGTATCTTCTTAGATACTCAAACAAAGCAAAGCCTACAGTACTCAACAAGAGAACAATGGTTACGAAGAATCCATCCATGTGGTGTTTGATGAACCCAATGTAAATGGAGAAGACATTGAAGAGTCGGTGATAAGTCGAATCAACCAAACCATGCAAATTGTCCCTATGTTGAAGTTCAAGTCGGAATTATAAGTCCGGATGAAGATGAGATAGTGAGTCTCAAAGACACCGAAAATCTGCCTAAGTGATGATGAGAGAGGCGATCAAAATAACACAACAAAGACGATCGAATCCAAATTTAACTTACTCCAACCCGATGTAAGATGGTGAGAGACCATCCACGAAACTAATCATTGGTGATGTAAGAGAAGGTGTAAAAACCATATCCAACCCAACAAGAAGCTATGTTCACTTGCTTTATCTCACAAATAGAGCCAAAAGATGTGTCACAAACTTTGGATGACACACATTGGATTCAAGCCATGCAAGAAGAGTGAATCGGTTTGAAAGGAATAAAGTGTGGAAATTGGTTCAAAGACCTACCCATCAAAACATTATTGGCACTAAATGGGTGTTCGAAACAAGATGAATGAGGAAGGTTACGTGGTGAGAAACAAAGCAAGATTGGTAGCCAAAGGGTATTGCCAAGAAGAAGGAATAGATTTTGATGAAACTTTTGCTTCAGTAGCAAGATTGGAAGCTATAAGGATGTTTCTTGCCTATGCGACTCACAAGAACTTTATTGTATATCAAATGGATGTAAAGAGTGCATTCCTTAACGGGTTATTGGAAGAAGAAGCATATGTTGAACAACCTCCAGGATTTGAGCGAGAAGACTCTTGGAGATAAGGTATACAAACTCAAGAAAGCTTTATATGGATTGAAACAGGCACCGTGAGCATGGTATGATACATTATCACAATTCCCGATCGAGAACGGATTCACAAAAGGCAAAGTGGATAGAACACTCTTGAGAATTTAAGATGGGAAGAGTATCTTTGCTTGTTCAAATATATGTGGATGACATCATTTTTGGATCCACAAACAAAGAGTCATGTGTGGTAAATTCTCAAATCTTATGCAAAGCAAATTTGAAATGAACATGATGGGAGAGTCGACATTCTTCCTGGACTCCAAGTGAAACAAATGAAGGATGGAACCTTCATAAGTCGGACAAAATACACCAGAGAGATTTAATGAAGAAATTTCGTATGGAAGAGAAGTCTTCGAAAATACCAATGAATACATCACCAAAATGGACATGGATGCGGATGGCAAGCCTCAGTAGATCAAACCGCATCTGAGCACTCATTGGATCATTGCTCTATCTCACAAAGCAAGCGGGCGGACATCACCTTTGATGTAGGTGTATGTGCAAGATTTCAATCTGCACCAAAAAAAGCCACATGATCAAGCCAAGAGAATCTTGAGATATTTGAAAGGAAGCCAAGAAGTTGGCTTATGGTATCCAATAGGAAGGTGGATTCAAGCTAATTGGTTACTCGGACTCACTATCTTTGGATATAGAGTTGACAGGAAGAGTACCTCGAGGCACATGTCAAATGCTTGAAATAGGCTAATTTCTGGTTTAGCAAGAAAAAATTCAATAGCTACCTCCACAATGGTGACGCAGAATACATAGTTGCGGGCAAATTTGTTGTGCCCAAGTCTTATGGATGAGACAAAGAAATGAGAGACTATGAGGTTGAAGAAAAGGAAATTCCAATTATGTGTGATAACACAAGTGCAATTGCAATCACTCAAAATCCTCGTGTTGCATTCAAGAACAAAGCACATTGATGTCGGATATCACTTCATAAGAGATCATGTTGAAAAGAAGGACATCACCTTGGAATATATCTCAACTAATAAGCAATTAGGTGACATACTCACAAAACCATTATGTGAATCAAGATTTGAAGAACTCAAACATGAATTGGGGTTAATTGAGTGAGTTGACACTCGGTAGACTCAAAGAAAAGAGATGAAGCACGAAAAGATGAAAAAGAGTCTGAACTCTTAAATCAGTAAGTAAATAAGCCATATCGAGAATCAATTTGATCGAGTTAGGTGACAAATGAGTATTTATGTGCAAAGAGAGAATAGTTAAATCGGCTAAGGAATAAGCCGAGTCATTTATCGACAAAGTGACAAAAACGCATCGTTTTTACTAAGCGGGAATGTTTTTAAGAATGACGTCAAAGATAATTATGACGTGTACAGTCAAAAAAGTCAAATTTGCACACAAAGCTTATGATTGGATATAAATGTTGCCGCATTAAATACGAGAAATTAAGTGTAAATTGGCGTGCAAAATCAACCGTTGATCTTGATCAAATTTCAAAAACCACCCGCACGCCTTTCATAACCCATACTTATACCATTTCATCCGATTTTCTCTCACTTTACCAAAACTGCTTCATCTCTCTCGAAGGCAAAGAAAGAAATTTTCTCTCAAAACCCTAACAAATTCTCAAGTTCATTTTGAAAGTTTCATTCGGTAAAACATCGAGAAATGGCATCTACTCATGACTTCGTCAAGTTGGGAAAGCAAATCCACACTGGGTCTCTTTGTGGACTTGACGGAATGATCAAACAGGTCCGACAACACCCTTGTGAAGAAGATAGCACGAGAAGTTAGAAAAGTCCTGGGTCGAAACCGTTTTTGATACGAGTGAGGAGGAATCGGTTTGTCTGAAGAAACAGCTTGTCTCCTCCTCTCCCCATAAGAAGGTTGCCCTGCAGTTGCTAAGAAGATCTGTTGCCCCTACAAAAAAGAAGAAAACAAAAGATGCCCCCCCCCTGCGTAGGAGTTACACTGCCCCCGATCGTGTCTCCTACCCCTGCAAATTGAGTCACTCCGCCCCAGCTTGTGTCTCCCGTCCACTGCAGCCGAGAAAGAACCTCAAATACCTTCTCCGGTTGTCAAGAAAAGGAGAACCGATAAGCGAGACAAACCTCCTCGAGAAGAAGAAGACAAAGACCACCCCGCCCCTGAGGACTCGGAAGAAACCATATCCAAGCCGAAAATCCCTCTCGTAAGGACTAAAAGAAGAAGAATCTTCAAGCGTTCCAAGCTTGAGAAACCTACTGAGTCCGCCACTCGGTGAAAAACAAATACTGAGACTGTTGAAGAAGTAGAGTCTCCGAAATTATAGATGGAACAGCCAAGTCTCATCAAGCCGATCAAAGAGAGGCAAATCAAGACATAGTTGTAGTCCGAACAATTTGAGACACAAAAGGCAAATGAGAAAGCAAACTCTCCCTGTTGACAGGGGTTGTATCCCCTCCCCGCAATGATGCTACTGCGAGGGTGTGGAGCACCAAAGTTTGCTACCCTCAATCCCCGAGCACGAGGGACGCAGGGAGAAGATGACAATGATGATGATGTGATGATCCTATCCCCACCATATCCGGACATCAAAAATCGCGTCAATGCGAGAATGGAGAAATGGAAGCCGAGTCGATCCAGGAACGATTCCAAAGACCGGAATTGATTGAAGAAGAAGACGAATCAAGAACTTTCTTGGATTGACCAATGTGGTCCAAGCAATGATGAAGAAAAATCGCATAGATATCTTGCGATCTTCAAGGACAAGGAGAAGGAGAGATCGGCGGAGGAAGGCCGAAGGCTCGTGAAAAGGCCGATTTGTCCCTTTATCGGAACCATGATCATACACATCCTCATCTCGGCGTTCTCTTTGGGAGTGATGAGGATCTAGACCTGCTTCTTTCTGAGAATAATTGGAGATCGCGGCAAGCCATGCGGGAATCCAGGGCCTACATGAGCAACGATTGTTGGAAGGACCAAGGGAATCTTGCACATCACGATTGGAGATTGATCGATGGGAGTGGTGCGGCATATTGCCACTGTTGTCGCCACCACTTCCCCTCACTCGAAAGAAGGTGAAAAGGGAATTGGCGATGAAACGGGATTGTGGGGACCCCGGTCAAGCCAAGAACCCCTAATAAAGGTGTCTTACCACCTGTCCCAACTACCGAATACTCAAAGGAACAAATCGGAGTCCGGAGACGAGTGACCCCATTCCAAGTCACTCACCGGTGTGCCGATTGAGGGGAAACTCCCTCCACCTGCGGCAAGGTCGAAGGATGTTGCGGTGACTTCACAACGAATCTCGGAGGCAAAGTGGAGAAGGAACAACAACCAATACATAGCAAGTTATCACTCGACGAAGCTCATACGATTAAATCGTCTCGGTGAAGTGCAAGCTCGCTCTGCCGAGGCCAATGACGCCGCCGATGTAGTCGAGGCACGAGGAAGGAACGCCCGGGAGTTAACACTGGGGCATCGAAAGTGCAATCCATGGAGTTGAGACTCCGGTGGATGCCACCTCGAAGACCCCCAAGGCAGTGACACACTCGTAAGGGATCGTCGATGCCTCGCATTGCGGTTGAGACTACAAGAGGTAATGAAGGCCAACGGGAGGTTGAGACTTCTCGGGGTAAAGAGACGGACCCATAGAACATCCCTCCTACCATCATTGATCCATCCGAAAAGGAGATAAGCGCTCTTCACGATTCCCAAGATAACCCCGTGTAACCTTTACGGGATCCGGCGAAGACGAAGCCGAGTCATCCCCCTGCTTGCGATCCAAAAGACTTCGGTGAGGATGTTCATCCAAGCACGAGTAAGTCGACCTTAAGGTTACTCGCCAACCATTTAATTTTGATGATGAGCCACCCATGGAAATCTCATCATCGTCCGATGACGCTCGATATGGTCGAGGACCATCAACTCATGTGGAAAAACCACCGAGACCAAGCGAAGGCATTAAGACAAACCGAGGCTCGGCAAAGTCGGGTCAACTTCACAAATGCACCACAAAATAAACAGAGTCAATCTACGCGAGGCTCCCAAGCTACAAAGCAGGATCGACTACACCGGAACTTCACGAGCACAAGTTGACATTGAGCGATTCCTGTTGCCCGTGATGATCCTTTTGTAGAATCATTTCCCTTCTCTCTGGAAGTACTGACCTCCCCGAAGAATCGCCTAGAGATCTAGAACGCTTCCATAAACTCCGATCCTGTTATTCCAACAAACACCATCGTTCCAGTTCAGTGGACTTTGACGTTGCTTGGCCGCCACCGAGACAAGCGGCAATGAGGTTCGGGAAGTTTTCAAAGCCATATTTGCGAGAGATAGAAAAGATGGAGAGGCACCAGGCCTCACTGGACATGAGGCCGGATAACAGAGACGCAAACCTATGCCGATCTGCGAGGCATAATTGTCGAGATCCGGAATGGTGGCAACAAAGACAGCAGACAATGCGCGTAGAACAAGCTTGATATTCCAGGACATTGTTCAATAAATTTCTAGTCTTGCGGTGAGAATGCGATCTGCGAAGACAAGAATGCAAGAGCATATCGAACGATCGCATGAATCTCACACCACGAGAGATGCATTGCGTGAATATAATAAGAAAAGAGCTCCTACGCGTAGAGAAGAACATGGATCGAAGTTTAGCCTCCTCATGGCCGAAATGAAGCTGTAACAGTGAATCAACGCCACCCGCTCCGATTCCGTGCGATACTCCGCAGCCAGATTGAAGCATAACTCGGCTATCGGCCGCTTAGACTTCATGATTGCTAGCTTGTTTCCAGTGTTCCTCTCTCCTTTGATGATGCCAAAATGGGGAAGAGGAATACCTAAAGGCGTTAAAAAAGGATCTCGAAGTTGAAAAGAAGGACGCCTTGCGTGAAGCAAAAACAATCGAGGAAGAGAGAAGAGAGAAGAAAGGAAAATCTGTTGAGGGGAAGGTTCAAATATATGACATTGATGATTTCTAAAACCCCCAACAAGGTCTTATCACAAATGATATCATCAAAAACTCCCGATAACTCTGCCACTCCAACACACTTTGTACCCATGGCCGAAAAGAGAAAGATAGTTGAAGCGGGGATGAAGGAAGTGGAAGGAAAGATGGATGCCCGAGTTATGGATATTACAAATAATATGGAGGCATTCCAACGACAGAGACACCTATGCCATTTCGGATGTCGAACCGAGTCAAGATCTATTGATGAATTCAAATATGTCCATGGCTCAAGCCAGGATTTATCTTTGGGAAAAAGGTCTCAAACTATGTGAAGAAGGCGACAGCGGACGAGACTAGTCTTGGTCACTCTGCTAGTCACCACTCAATTTGGAAAAAAGAAGGCCCATCAAGACACGCCCGAGAGGAAGAGGAAGAAGTAGTGGTGGAGGAAGAGGTTTGGACCTGCACCTCCGCCCAAAACATTGAGTACATAGATCCAGGCAAGAAAGGAGGGATCTATTGGGGTGATTCGACGAAGTAGCTAACCTACAAGTGGCTAAAAACAATGCCGAGTATGTGAAGAGGATTGAAGAAGAAAATAGAAGACAAACTCAGCTATGGGAGGAAAGATAAGAAAGAAAAAGAAGAGATGAAGCGCCGAGAAAGGCTTATGAGAAAAAAAGAATGCGTCAAGATGAGAGGAAGAGAAAAAGGTCGAAGATGACAGAGTCAAGAAGAGGAAAGAAGGAGGCGTGAAGGAGATGAAGTGTTGTTGTCCACCCCTTCATGTATTTTACTATGTAAATACATCTTTATGTAAGTCTTACATGCGTCAAATAAAAATTGTACAATTTCCATACTTGCGTAGATATAGAACAACATGATTACCTTAAGTTAACTTTTAAGCTTTGATACACTCTAAATTGTGTAAAAAACAAGGATGTTATGATCAATAAAAGATTGATTCTACGCATACATTTTGTGATTCTACATTGTCCATGACGTATCTTTCTTTGTTTAATTATTGTATGAATGTTTTAAGTTTTGGCATCATCAAAAAGGGGGAAATTGTTGGGAAATTATTTTTAGATTTTGATGAATGCCATGTAAAACTTAGAATAGAAAGTTGGCACCCCATTTTTGTTGTAAATTGCATTGTAGTAGATAGAAAATTTGGTCGAAATGAGTCAAGTCGGCTATGCCGAACATGCAAGAAGACAAATGGAGACTTGAAGGAAGACTCCACTGCGAGGCGGCCGAGTGTGACAAAGAAGAGAAGACAGAACTCGATTGAAGGTGCGGTGAGATACAGCTGAGTGAAGTATCAGTCAAGTCAACTCAAGACAACCAAGTCTCAAGTTGAAGTGACAAAGAGTCATCCAATGATTGGAAGCGACTCGAAGTCACCTGGGGAAGTTAAGAAAATGCGGTCAAGTCGAGATAATCGAAAGAGATCCGTTGCCGCAGTCAAGGAAATTACTTAAACAAGTAATATTTTCATCTTTGCCTTTCTTAAAGTGCTCGATCCCGAGAAGCGTGCAAAAGGAATAAACCAATGGGAAGCACTTTGCACTGTGTCGGAACTCGAAAAAGTCAAGAATCGTTCATACGAGGAAATGTCAATTCCAAGGATCGCAACAAGACAAGCCAACGACCACAAGTGTCTTTTAAAAATAAGCTATCTCTTCAACGGGTAGATTTTTGAAATATCACTATAAAAGGCCGAGGAATCACTCGAGAGAAAAAACCTTAACCACGAACATTCAAGCTAACATTCGAATCGTAACCAAAAATTACTCTCAAGTCATTCAAGTTCAATCCTCAAGCCTACACTACGAAGGAAATCAATCCAACACTCATCTCGTGAAGGAAAGACGACTTCAATCGGTTGAAGGGAAACATTTGAAGAATCAAGGGTCTACATTCCACGGAGGATTGTAGGAAGGTTCAAGTCGAACCAGTCTCAAGTTTTGGAGGGCTTGATCAAATCCAAGAAGCTTGAGCAAGTGAGTGGTCAGTAGTAGCAAAGCGATTGCCCCGTGAAGAAAGGCCGAGTCGTCACGAGAAGCCATTTGTGTGACCAAGGCATCTCCGGACCGAGTCCCAAAGGATCAAGTCACTTGTGTGATCAAGACATATCGGGATCATTTAACCACTTTGTATATTGATCAATACTTAGTGGATTCCTCCAGGGAGTTGGAGAAGAGAGGAGTAGAAGAATTACCCCATCTTCGAACCTCTATAAAAACTTATTGTGTCATTTACATTTTTTTACTCTTTAATTTCTCGCATATTACTTTAATATCTGGCGATAAATTTGTTATCCAATTGATAATCAACAAAGTGCTAAAACCAAGTATTAAAACAAACTTAACCAAATTCAAGGGTGTTAAGTCTTCCAATGAAAATATATCACAATCGAGTTAAGTCTTTAGTCAAAACAATTGAGTTATTCTATCAACAGCTCGTCGAGTCATTTGAGTGACTAACTCTGTTGATTAACTAACTTAGCTATCCATCAAGGACTCAAATGTGAAATATTAACTCGAACATTTTAAAAGGACTAAATCGAAAAGTTGGTAAGGTTTATTGAACCCCCTTCTAAACCTTACACTCACACCCTCGGGACTACACTTTATATATCTTTGATAATTTGTTATCCAACCGATAAGTAACTAAGTGTTAAAATCAAGTGTTTAAAACAAATTAAATCAAATTAAAAGGGTGTTAAGTCTTCCAATAAAAATCTCATCACAAACCAAGTTAAGGTTTAGACTAAACAAATGAGTTATTCTATCAACTCAATCGAGTCTATTGAGTGGCTAACTCTGTTTGGTTAACTAACTTAGTTGTCCCCCAATGACTTAGTTGTGTATTTAACTCGTAATATTTTAAAAGGACTAAAATCGAAAAGTTGGTAAGGTTTATTTAACCCCCTTCTAAACCTTACTCACACCCTCGGGACCCACAGATCTGAAAGCGCAATCGAGCACTAAGATCATGGGGTGAAGGCACATTGTCATTACACGAGCTCTACCTTGCCCGCATTTCCTTTTGAAGGGCCAAAAAAATGTCTCCACCGCTACAATGTGATCTTTTCGAAAAATATTAAGTATCATCTTTATGTATTGTTTTATTATATTTACGAATAAATTTATGAATTGATTCTTGATTCTTGAAATTTTTTGATTTAATTGAGAATAAAAACACTTAAATAATTAGTTTTCACACAATTAATTAAAGTATTAAAATAACAATAAGAAATAATAATAATAATAATATACATTTAATTTATTAAACATCTTTGTGTTTATATCATTTGTCATGTTTGGCACTTTGTATGTGTGCGAAACATTTTAGTTATCGAGATCCGCATCTACGATTACTTCGAGAAAAGTCCGAGAAACCTATAAACAATGAAAATTTTGAATTGAGCATTGTAACTTATCCATTTTCAAGAACCCCTTTCAAAGTGATATTTCAAATGGTATTTATTCACTATATTGCTTGGCTTGGACTCTTTAAGTCGTCCGCAATATGTTTGGGAAAAATATTATTTATTGGATGATGTTTTCTACAAACAATGTCAATCGAGAAAATATAAAGGTATCAAGTATAAACAAAAGTATTCTCGATTAATGTTATTATATTGAACTATAAAATTATGCTATATTTAATTGACTTTTCTAATTGATTCATTTGATGTTTTCTAGAATTGAATTTGAAATTTAAGTCTACATCCTGAAAATATAAATTTTATACATAATTTTTCGTTTTTATTTACTTTGTATGAATATTTTATTATTAAAATAAAGTAATAAATACCATTCATGTTAATAGTTAGTTTCAAAGATAAACCAATAATAATAAAATAATAATACATGTACAATGCACGTGCGGGATTACTAGTATATCTATATATATATAATAGCGAAGTCCGAAACAAAAAATTTCCCACTCTTTTCACTTATTATATTAGGAAACAATTGTAAACATTATAAATAGTAATTATTATAAATGTTTATATTAGGAAAATATTATAAGAAAATCATTGTAATTATATAAATTAGGAAATATTATAAGAAAAGATTGTAAATGGTATTCCTACTTTACATGTATATAAATTAGGAAATATTATAAATGATATTCCTATATTGTATGTATAAAAATTAGGAATATTTTATTTCTATATATTCCTATTTTACCAAAATTGAGTCTATAGTATCAATTATATCTATATATAATATATAGATTTTAAAAATTATAAATAGTATTTCACTATAATTAATATTAGTATACGTCATTTTCCTGTTCATATATATTACAATGATTATGTTGATTCTATACATCATATCTTCATCAAATATGTTATTTATTTGTTTCAATGGCGTCGTTATTTTTTTGTACAATATGATATCAATTAATCAAGTTTTAAATACTAATGACTATTCGACTTTCATAAATTGTTTAATAATAGTTAAAATAGAAGAATTATGATTTTATGTATCTTTCACCATTAATTGAATTAATAATTGATTTTATGTTCATATATTTTTTTGGTAGCTTATTATTTATGCAAAATCCTCTTATATGTATCTTGTTTAAATTGCATTAGAGAAATACTTTGATACTTTTTGATACTAAATTGAAGCATAACCACCAAATATGACTTCATCTTCATGTTCCTCTCTATTTTTGTTGTCATCAAGTGTCCCACCAACATCGACATGATATTGAACTCGAATTCTAATAAATAAGAGTTTTTATATAAACTATATTGTAGATCCGTATGCGGAAAATATTTGATGAGTTTATTTTTTGATTATTCCTGGTAGTTTTGTTGTATTTTTTAAGTTGTTTTTCGAATTATGATTTGTTTCTTTTTTTATTACTCCTCATACTAACATATTTTCAGGCAACATATTTTGTGTAAACATTTTCTGTATCAACATATTTTTCATGTTCATATATATAAACTTGATCCCGCCTTTAATATCATCACAAAAAATATCCCGCTACGAATATAAACATAATGATATCATTATGATTAAAAATACATCCGAAAATTGAATTTCCAATATTTATTTGTATTTTTAATCGAATTTGAAAATGCTATGTGATCGAGATAATTAAAAATGTGTTTAGGTAAAAATTGACAAAATCTTACCTTAAAATAAAATATTTATTAATCTAGAATGTTATTATCTTACAATAAAATGACAACAATTTGTTCAACACGATAACTTTTTCAAATCGTATAACACCGAAAATGGACATCTATGTATTACCTTAAAAAAATCTTATTCAAATATTTACCAAAAATAAAATTCATCCGTGCATTGCATTTTAAATAAACTTCCTAGATAAATTTTTTTGGGTTGTGAAAATTTTCATCGTATTCTATAGTTTTGGATTGATGAGTGATTACAACAATTTATTGTTGATCAAAATGAGAAAACTCAAGGGATCTACAACTCACTGGAAATAAACAATAGAGAACAAACATAAATGTAAATGGTACAATTTATATTCCCTGTTTTAGTTATATCATATTTATATTCATAATTTTTTAGTGTATTATTATGACATTGCTATAAAATTTGCGGTATTAGTAACAACTACAATTTATATCTAATGAAAAATAGTTTGCTTTAATTTTTTATTCATGATTTTTTTCTGCCATATTATTTTGAATAATATCTCAATTTAAATTTTAGCAATTGATTATAGAAATCTTAATTCATTTTTCTTTTAAAGCGTATAGTCAATAACATAAAAAATTTATATAGCTAGTATTTTCATAATGCATTCGAGCCTTTTCTCTTTCTCATTAGTCACTATAAGAAAAAAATAGAATTGCACCATTAACACCCTATTATCTTGAATTATCCATACATTAATTCTATGATATGAAACCAAGATAAAATAAAGTAATAAATACAAACTCATGTTAATAGATAGTTTCAATATAAACCAATAAAATAAAATAATAATTCACATGAATAATAATAAAAATAATAATACATGTGAATAATAATATACGTGCAACATACGTGCGAGATTACTAGTATATATAATAACAAACCTGTTTCTATTTTTGTTTTCCCGCCAAAATGTACCGCTAACAACGAAAATTAATATTATTTTTAGTTAATGAAAAATGTTTATAATATTCATGCATGGATGGAAATATAATATTCATAGTTGGAAATATAATATACACGGATGGTAAATGCAAATCATTGACTTTTATAGATAATATTTTCGGTATGATTATCAAACTAGTTTAGGAATTGTATAGTCTCACTATATATGAAAAAATTATATCATATCTCGATCAATATTTTAAAACAACAATGTTTATATTAATTTGTGTAAACCATTAATCATTTCCATCATCTATATATATACATATATATATATATAGAGAGAGAGACTATTCTCAAGTAGTAACCATAGAGTTTTCCCCTCATTTATTTTCTTTTAAAAACAATATACTTTTTGTTTTTCACAATTAATAAATTATTTTTCCGACTAAAATCAATTCCTTAATTTCCGCTACCAATGTTAATTCGCTTTTCAACATCAATTATATGATGTTTCGTTTGACTATATCTATAGATATTTATCTTACTTCTTTGAGCACAAAAAAATATTGATTTTCAAGTAATTACTATTTTCATAACCTTATAAAAATTATTTAACAGAGCCCATACATTAACGATTTGTATATGTATTCCATAAATTATCATATTATTATTAAACTTTCTTAAAATACTACTTACTGAATTATATATTCCATATTATTCGTTACTTAAATTTTTTGATCCTACCAAACTTAATCAAATACAATATCGTGCATACATATTATATATATAGGGATTGGTTCAAATGAGATCAATCCCTTTAGTTTAGTCTATAAGAACACTTATGGACTCTTGATTTAAAATTTTGGATGATGTAGATCGTTTTAGTTAATTTGGGCATATAAGGGTATAATTGTACTTTTATATTTAATTAGTTATGTTAATTGGGGCGGTTATTAGATATATTTAAGGAAACATAATCCTACCTTTTCGATTACCCGATTTTTATGGAGGAAAAATCATCAACTTCAAGCGTTTTTTTCTCCGCCATATTTGTGAACATCATTTTATTGTATACTTAGTTCATGGACTTGTACACTTAGTCATGTTTTATTGTATATTTAGTTCGGTGGATTTGTATACTTGGTTCAAAGGAATCGTATTCTTAGTTATATAAGTAGTTTAGTAAGTAGTTTAGTAAATTTGTATACTTAGTTACGTGGTTTGTATACTTAGTTCAATGGAATTGTATACTTAGTTATATAAGTAATTCAATTGATGTAATTGCATACTTAGTTAAATGTTTCTTATACTTAGTAAAGTTTTAATGTACGAGTAGTTTAGTGTAATTGTATACTTATTTAATTGTTTATGTATACTTAGTAATGTTTTAATGTATAGTTAGTTTAGTGTAATTGTATATTTTTCATTAATTGTTGCACGATTTTGTTGCCATATTTGAATAATTTGCGAGGTTCGAATAGGAAGGGAGAAAAAGAAAGATGAATCGCTTGATTATAGGGGCGTGATCAATACAAAATCACGTCCCAAATTTTTAGGAAGCGGTTACTATATTTAATTTCCTGGATTCCTATTTTATCCCTTCACATTGTATACTTACTTATGAAATGTTGTATATATTGTAATATATCTTGGCCATTGATTTACTATTTGGATGATGTAGATTTGGTCCTATGGACTAACCTAGGAGGGTGGTCTCACAGATCTCCTCCCTATATATATTAATATCAAAATACATATTATTCTAATTTTATGTATAAACAACATTTAATTTTATTCTTGAACTTAATTTGTTTGTTGATAAAGTAATAAAAATTTTGTTATATCGTGTTCAAATTTATTAAAGTTTCTAAGAATATTGTGTTGGAAATTTGGTTTTAAGAAAGTGGGCGGCGACGACTTTGACCAAATTTTCGGTGGCTAAGAATTTAATTCGGAGGAATTGAATTGTAAATTGTTAATCTACTTTTTGAGTAGATGTTCGTAGTAGTTTTTATTTCTCAAAACCGAATTTTGGTGATGAGTGAGAAATTAATACACGAAGTTTGCCACGCGAATGGGCATAGTTTATCCTAGTATAAATACTAGAAGTTGTTATTGGTTGGATATACTATAATACAAGTGTATGATCACAAATGAGCTCGGGTTCGAGTTGATTATTTTTGTCACTAGAAAATGGGCTTGGCCCAAATTCAAGTAATTGGGCACGATGAATCAAGACATTGGAGGTGTCTAGGTTCGTGTGTCTATGAATCTAGACATTGGAGGTGTCTAGGTTCATGTGTCTTTTGAGTTTGTAACTCCTCAAGTGGTGGTCATAATAAGGGGTTTTTAACTCATGGGAGTTACATGTGGTGTTAATGCCCACTCTCTTGTCTTTAATTCCGTACAAGTGTTGGAAATGATGGCCTATATAAGTCTTAGGCGTTTCTTTGCTTTGAGGGGTTTGAAGGAAGAGATGAAGTCATTATACATAGAAAATTCGCATATCTGCATATTCTTCAAGTGTCGATAAAAGTGTCGTAACTTTTCGAAGAACATTTTCAAGAACACTTCCTTCTTCACTCGTGTCCAAGATTCTCGTTCCTTCGAGTTCGAAAGGTGCCTTTGTGTCGGTGGTGCTCACTCATACACAAATTAGGTAAAGCTGTTTTATCTTTGGGGACATTACGTCGTGTGAGCACTAGCCGGGACATATTTGTCTTGCCGGTAAAGTTCTACTCGACTCGGCTTTTGTTTTTCAAGTTACTGTCGATTCATGCTTCCTGGAGTTGGAATCCATTCAAGAATTGTAATAGTTAGGTTTTACTTTTCTTGCAATTTTTCCTATTTCTGTTTTGTTAGCCATCTTGAAGGTTTTTCCCATTGTAACAATTATAATATTTCCAACAATCGCAAGACAAATATGTACCTTCACGGTGGCGAGGAGAAACAAAGCCTTAACCGGAGATGAATCGACAAAAGACCTTCCAGGTGGTTCTTTGGAATTGTTGTTGTTGCTAAAAACACATTACGTTTGAAGCATGGGGCTAGGATGATAATTTCCTATGTCATAACTTTGTCTTTAACGACTTAGTTGTACACTTTCTTGTATGTATTGTGTGGTTTATATGAACTGGATATTTTTCCAAAAGGTTCATGTTTTGAAAAGAAATACGAAATAAGGATGTGATTTCCAAGTGTTTCGTTATTTCTAGTTTTTGGATTGAAAAATGGATGATTCCAAGAATCCAAAAATGTGTTGGAACTAGTCTAAAAGTTTCAACTGATCCCGCACGATATTTATCTTTGAAGGGGGTGTGGTTTAAATGAAAAATTCCAAATGGTTTGCATCGTTTAGATGTTGTTACCAGTTAGAGAATTTTCATGAATTCCTAAATGCATAATTGGAAGGAAATTGGATTAGTGGCACGATTGTTCGATTGAAAATCGAAGAAAGCAATCGGAGGTCCGGCTAAATCCATGAAAGTCTTGGTAGAGACTCGACAAAGCGTGTTGGAATACTTTTTTAAGAATTCTAACGGATCCAACGATCGTGGGGGTATGACCACACTTTCTCTCACTTTTGGCTTTGAGCTTGATTTGTAGATTTGAGTGTTGCATAAAGTGTTGTCGGAGGTGTTGTAACACGAAGCGACAACGTACCCGCGATTCTGCGAAAAATGTTATCCGAGTGTTGTAACACCGGAAGCGGATCATTGAACGACACTTCTGCGGAGATGTTGCCAAAATGTTGGAACACCTAAGGCACCTCGAACCAAGTGTGAGGTCTAAAGTGTTCTTTGAAAGTGTGACAACATCTAAGGTCACACTTTGTAAATGGTTCGAATGCACTTTTTTAGAACAAGGTTAAATTTGTTTGAATGAGGTTCTAATGATATTGTTGGAATGAGGTTCTAATAGTAATAGAACAACGAAAAGTATTCTAATGCTAATGAAACGACCATGAGTGTGTAAGTTAAGGGTAATCCGGAGTTGAACAAAGAAACTCGAGAATATGTGGGGAAGCCGTTTTAACGGTGTACCACATATTGAATAAAATCCCACTTAAAGGAAAAGATAAGACTCCTTACGAATTGTGGAAAAATCATATGACTTCTTATAAATACCTTAAAGTGTGGGGGTGTTTGTCTAAGGTTGCAATACATGAACCATAGGAAGTTAAAATTGGTCCTAAAATGGTCGATTTTGTATTTATTGGTTATGCACTTAATAGTAGTGCATATCGTTTTATGGTACATAAGTCGAAAAATCCGAAAATGACATTGGTACCATTATTGAGTCAAGGAGTGCTATATTCTTTGAGAATATTTATCCTTGTAAAGAAAGGATAGGTGGAAGTTCAAAGAAACGATTTGTATTCGGATGTTTACGGAGGTGTTCTTTGGAAGTGTTACTTACGGTGTTATAACATCTAAAATAAAATTGTTGATGTTCTCAGATGTTGTTGAAGGTGTTGCTTTAAGTGTTATAACATCCGGAACAACACTTGGTACGACACCTGGTGTCACACTTGACATAATTAGTTCAACACCGGTGGTGAAGAATCGAGACGAAGTAAGAGGCCTAAGGTGGATAAGTCCTTTGGACCGACTTCCTAACATTTATGTTAGATGGTGAGCGAACTCGATTAAAGATGCTCTAAGTAGTCCGTTCTCCGCTCGGCAAGAAGCAATCAATAGTGAAATCGAGTCCATTCTCGCAAAACCTTACGTGGGAGTTGGTTGATCTCCTGCTTGGTCATAAACCTTTAGGATGTAAGTGGATCCTAAAGAAGAAGTATAAAGCGGATGGAAACTATTTATAAGTATAAAGCACGGTTTGCGGCCAAAGGCTTAAACAAAAGAAGGGTTTAACTTCTTTGACACTTATTCTCGATGCGAGGATTGCGTCTATTCGGGTGCTTCTTATTATTGCTTTGCACAATCTAGAGATTCATCGAGATGGATGTCAAGACGGCGTTTACGAATGGAGAGATAGATGCTTTGAAATCTATATGGAACAACCTGAAGGGTTTGTTGCACCCAGATCGAAAAAAGAAGGTGTGCAAGTAAATAAAATCCTTGTATGCGGATGAAACAAGCTCCAAAATAATGGCATCTTAAGTTTGACAACACGATGTTGTCAAATGGGTTTAAAATCAACGAGTGTGATAAATGTGTATATGTCAAAGGACATCGGAAGTATTTGTCATAGTTTGTCTATATATGTGACGATTTGTTAATCATGGGCGTGAGTCATGATACTATCATGGACACGAAAAAAGAATGTTAAAGAGAAACTTTGACATGAAGGATATGGGGGCTCGCGATGTGATCCTATGGATAAAAATCAGCCCAGAACTCATGATGGAATTATCTTGTCACAATCTCACTATGTGGAGAAAGTGCTTAAGAAATTCAATGCTTTTGACCGATTCACTGTCAAAGATGCCCGTTGATTTAAGTGTAAATCACGGTTGCTAATAAAGAAGAACCAGTGGCTCGGATAGAATACTCACATATAATAGGCGATCGATGTACATCACAAATTGTACACGTCCCGACTTGGCCTATCCGTAAATATGTTGAGTAGGTTCACGAGCAATCAAGTCATGAGCATTGGAAAGCGTTAACCAGGATGTTAAAATACTTGAAGTATACCCTGGAGTATGGGCTATACTACTCAAGATATCCCGCTATACTTGAAGGGTCTAGTGATGCTAGTTGGATTTGGAGTCGAAAGATTCTTATTCCACTAGTGAGTACATATTCACCATTAGAGGTGGTGTGGTATCGTGAAATCCACGAAGCAAACATGTATAGCTCGGTCCCACCATGGAATCGAATTTATAGCTTTGGACAAAGCTGGTGAAGAAGTAGAGTGGCTTGAAACTTTTTGGAAGATATTCCATGTTGGAGGAAGCTTGTGCCTTCGTGATGATTCACCGTGAAAGCCAAGCGGCTATAGGAAGGGCGCAGCAATATGTATAGCGGTAAGCCTTGACATATTAAGTGGAGACATAATACCGTTAGACAATTGATCTCAAATGGTGTGATGTCAATTGACTATGTAAAGTCAAAGGATAATTTGGCGATCCTTTGACGAAAGGATCGAATCGAGATCAATTGAGTAAATTGCTAGAGGAATGGGCTTAAAGTCCACAAAGTAAAATAACTATCATAGTGGTAACCCAACCATGATGATCGGAGATCCCAAGAACTTGGTTCAATGGGAAAACTAAGCTATGAAGGGTTGTCAACGATCATTGAACTTAAAGGGTTACGATCAAGATTCACAAAGTGTTGTCAACACTAGCATTCCGAGGGCATCTTTGTCTCAATGTTGTAAGAAATGAAGAATCCATTGTCGGATCGGGTTTTCCGTGTTCGAAATTGTATAGCCGGTCCATGATGAGTGAACAATGAGTAACTCCAACGGTGTGACCACCTAGAAGATAAACCATGTCGGTGGCATCAAGTCCTTTCTTGGCAAAGGCTTTGATGGAATCGGACATCGATATTGAAGGAGATGGAAGATCGACGTTCTTAGCCGTCAAAGAAACGGTCCTCCTCTCCTTCCTTTTGTACAATGTACCATCCTCCTCCGCCCGCATATGTATGTGTTGTGATGCACTTTTATATGATGCAATGGTGCTAACAAGTTTAAAATTATCGTCTATCTTATGTTTTTACTCATAGGTGCATTATGATAGATTTACATGTTGGCTCGAAATACACAAGAAATATTATTACCGTGGCGATCGTCTCTTTGTTGCCATAACAATAATATCGACATGAAACTTCACGAGGGCAAATAGTCTCCACTGCAGATTTTCTTTGCATCGATAATTTCATAACCTCGGACACTTAGATTAGGCAAGCCTTTGTTTTTTCCGCTGCTTCCATCCAGAAAAAATTGAAGCATCACACCCTTAAACAAAAAAAAATGAAAAAAAAAAAATTAGGACATAAACATTTGTCATAACAGATGCAATTAATGAACATCTGAAATCCGATTGCACTTGTTTAGTTCTAGTTGATGATCATGCATGCATAATAATAAATCTGACAGAAACAAGAGCAAGAAAGAAAGTAAATTAAGGGTTATTTGCAAAAAGCACGCTTTTAGATAAAGTCGTGATTTATTGTAGCATAAACAAAAAGTACTTAATGATTAAAAGTTGGTAGTTATTGCGATGAAAAAAGTTGAATAAGTTTTTGGGAGTATTTGATGAATAAGTTATAAAAGTGATGTATTTGTGTGTAAAAGTCAAACCAGAAGCGGTGACAAATGTAGAGCACCACTCCCCTTTTATACTCGATTAAATAATGCGAGAACTAGAAGAGAAGGCTGACATTTGAAAATACTAAAAAATACGTTTTCAAAATAAAACCCATTAATCATTTTTGAAGTGTTTGCGAATGCTACCTAAGTATACTATCCACATTAGAAAATTTGAAAAATGTGAATAAAAACATTAACTTACATTGACAAAACAGTCATGAAATTGCATGCGGAGAAGAGCAGCAGGAATGGTGGGATCTCTTTTGTACCATGCTTTAACAACACCACCAACAATGGCTTCCACGTCGGCTAAAGGGCATTTTCCTCTGTAGTATCCCACTTGGGTGGCACTTCACCACCGTGGCACTGGTGGCTCAAGGTGGCAAACACCAAGGCCAATGCGAACGCTATTAAAGCTAAGCTCGAGTTCGACATTTTTAAAAATCCCAAAAGTTACTACTATATATATGTAGAAATTAAATTTCTCTTAGTGGGAATTAATATTTTCTTGTTGGTATTAGACGTAACATTTTTGGGGCTATTTATATCAATTTGAAACAATGTTTCTATTTCGAAGACGAAATTAAATGTGCATTGTTTGCACGATCAAGAGTTTAATCCTCCATCAGAACGTGCGGCCCTGTAATTGTGAAAATGTGGGACATATATAATATGCATGAACATGAACCTACCAAGCAATATATATTTATCTCAAACTCAATAAATTGATAAAATACTTTTCTTAATTAATGATTATAGGAATATAATTAAATTGTTCTGGTGACTGATCAGGACTCAAGGTTTTGACTTCTGGGAATAATTAATTCATTTTTGGACTAAGGAGTTGAGCTTAATATATAGTGTTTGTTTCAACTATAAGATCGAAAACTAGTTTCTTAAACTAATCATGCTCAAAGATAAGGAGTTTTGACATCTATACTTTAATCACTTTGGAGGTTTTAGGATGTCAACACAGATAAATTGTGACTAAATACAGCTTCCCGTTGACGTAACAGTGTTTTGATCCTATATTTCATTTGGTGTTTTATCTTCTATTTTAACGGTATCAAACTATCAATGCATGTGACATGTACATGATGATGTCATATTTTTATACGTGGCAATTACACGATTCAGAGTATATGATGAAACATTATTTAGATATTGTCACGTGAAAGGTATATCACTTGGAAATATTGGGGATTTTTGGATTTCTTGCCCTAACTGCTTATTATGATTTTCACTTATGATTAGGGGATCAAAGAGGGGAAGAGAATGTTGACGAGACTAGATTAAAAATATAATTTACTTTATCTGAGTGATGGCTTATTAAATGACATTTCAATCCAATTCTGTTAGCATTCTATCTCTGACACCAAAGTCGAAATAAGCAATTTAATCAAAAAATCTCTAATATTTCATTATAATATATTTCATGTGACAGGATCCAACCAATTTTAAAAATTTCGAACAAATTTGGACTTAATTTGAGTTTTCTTATTAGTTATGTGACTAAATTGAATTTCTGAATTTAAACAAGACTAATTTTTCATACATTCATTAGTTACGGACCAATGTTTTTAAAATCGGATCGGATATTATATTGAACTAGAGTAATAACTAGTTCACTGGTCCAATCAGTTGAACCATTTTTTGAAAACCTATTAACTCGTATACACACATATATTTATACATTCATGTGATAAATAAATACAAGGTAACAAAAGTAACAAATGCTAATAAAATTCATCAACATCAACATAATCCCTTAAAATTAAAGCTGGTCAAGTCACAGTATGACAAAAATACAAAAGGTATACAAAAATATTTGTATAAAAAAATATACGAGAGATGAAATTGTTACACACAACAAATACAACTCAATAAAGAGAGGACTTGAGTTAGAATGGATTATGTTCCACCTTTGAGGTCCACTAGGTATTTATAGGTTTCAAGAATTGAGTTGTTATATGGTGTTATGTAGTATAGTCGTATAGACCAACAAGGTCCATTAGTCTCAATAAAACAAAATACCCTAATGGGCCTCTATTGTAATTGTTAGTTCTCTATTATAATTGTTGGGCATGTATTATAATTGGATTGTGTCCATCATTTACATATCGGTATCGCAAAACTCTATATTCGAGTTTCATCCAATGATGTTCAATTTAACAGCATCAAATACAGTTCGCTAGAAAATGACATTCATCATATTTGGATAACCAATTAACACATTTATAATTGACAAAAAATTGAAAAATAAAAAAATGGATCCCTCTTGGAATGAAATTATCTCATATATACCCATACTAAGTGGCTCATAATATCTTTCCTCTCATCACTATCTTGATATTTATGAAATGAATTAAGACTAGTGATTCTAGGAACTCTTCCGTCATAAAATCACATCATTTGTTGTAAAAAGTGTGACCAAGAATCACTTTTTTATCCTCTTTGTACCTTGATCTTTGCCACTTGTCTCAAGATAAGAGGAATAAACTAGAAAGGGTTTGACTCTTTTGCATGAAATGAAAATTCGTTTGAAAACATTAAAAATATCTTTTTTAGATGATTGATGGTGTCCCATATCATGAAAGAGTAGATGATTAATTTTGCATCCACTTGGAAGTTGAGTGGCCTCATATTTAGGCTCATTTGGATCAAAATTATGATGGGGTTTTTATCTTGATATCTTTTGTCCTATGGCATGTGGATGAACTGATTTTGTCTGTGAGATTTTGAAATGATTTTGAAGCAATCTTAATGGGAAGTTCCCTTGTCACTACACTTTATGAATTTATTGTCTCCTAAGGATGCCAATAGTGTCTCCAAGATTCTGTTCTGGACCTAATCATGGGCTCCGGACCACTACAACAGCTATTTGTTTTTTCTATTTTTTTCTTTTTCCTTTTTTCATTTTTTCATTGAGGCTTAGTAAACTCTGCTGAAAATCGGATCAATCAATAATTTATTAAAGATTAGTTATAAATTTAATTAAAAAAAAATCCAGTGATCTTTTAAAATTACAAATACCCCGAACATATGTTTTACCTGACAAAATTGTACCCTCAAAACTAGCGCCAACAATTTACAGCCTACTACATGTATATAGGCCCAAAATGGTTCGAGTCTACTTTCGCCCGACCCACGAGACCCGACAAGATTTAGGCATAAACATGGGGTTTAGGCTAGACCAGGCTAGGAGCAGTAGTAGCCCGAGTTTCGGCCCAGCCCGACCCAATCCGGCCCAATTTTTCACTTGGCCCAATTGGCTAGGCTAGGTTGGTTCGGCCCATTGCCAGCTCTACTCAAAAGTGGGGTACTTAATCTCAACTCTCAAGAGGGTATTTGTTATTATGAAAGATAATTAGGGCTTTTGTAATTAGAGTAAATATTAGGGTAAGTTTTATAATTATTTCTTTATTTTTTTTTTTTTTTTTTGATCGGTATAATTATTTCTTTATTAAATGTCTGTAATGGAGTCTGTCTGCGCTTTTATATTTGTAGGTAGAATTAGAAGTACCTGGTTGACTTGTATCTTTACATCTGGCATAAATTTATATTGGTTGTTGAACTTAAAATCATGCATGTGAAACTGTTGTCAAAAGTTACCTGCATTTGCTAGATATTCATGTAAAGAGATATTAATATGTGTTTTATGTCATCCTAATTCTTTTTGCATCGTCTAACACTAAAAAAAAAAAAGCAGTTTACCTACAGAAAAATCTGTAGGTAAGTATTAATAAAATTGTAAAGTGTAGGTAAAATCATTATCGGTAAAATCATTGTAGGTAAATATTTACCTACGAATCTAAAATTATTGGTAAATACCTACGGAAAATCATCGGTAATTGAAAAATTGTCGTGTCTGTAGGTAATTTGTCGGTATAATTTGGGAAAAAATGATATTTTTTATTCTGTAGGTAATTGTAAAATTTAGCGACAAAATTATTTTTGTCGGTAAAAATTCTGTCGAAACCGAATTTTCTTGTAGTGTAATTTCTAACATGCTTACTCATCATTTTTCAATGCAATATATCTTTAAACTTACATTTGATTTTTTTAAAAAAATAATCACATGTGATAATCACTTATTAATTATTATGACATTGAGAACAAATTAAATTAAAGAATAATTACAAAAACAACCTTGAGGTTTAGCCTAATTATAAAAAAACTCCGAGTTATCTTTCGTAATTACAAATACCCCTTGGGTGTTACAAATACCCTCTTGATTTACCTGAGGGGTGATTTCTAATGTAGAAACAAATGTCAGATGATATTTGTAATTTTGAAAGATAACTGAGTTTTTTATTATTAGGCTAAACCTTATTGGGTTTTTTAATTATCCTTCAATTTATTGTACATATATATACCCTATATCTTTAAAAAAAAGCGGAGTTGACACATGTCATCACCTTATTAATTACGGACATTTATCAACTTATTATCCTCCCAATTCCCTATGGCGACTTCACATTTATATATGTGTCAATCCTATGTACAAAATTAAAAGATAATAAATTTAATCAAGATTCTAAAAGTTAAAATATAATCCCAAAAATAAATTATTTGCTCACAATTAGTTTGGAAAAGTTAATGCTAATCAAATTTATCCGAAATTTTTTATTGATAAATACTTTATTAGTTCAGAATATATATTTAAAAAATAATAAATTTAAGAGATAACAAATAATCCAAAAATCAATAATTTTATCTATAGTATATCATTTTCAAATCAATATGTCAACTGAATTAGTCAAACATAGTAATAATTTCTTCATTTAACTAAACCATTATCAATGTTCATTTTTTAAGATGGCATTTTGAATTCTCCTCATTTTCACTGCATCAACTGGACTGAGGGCATAAAAATAAAAAAATAAAAAAATAAATTGGGGGGACAGTGTTGCTTTACATATGTTGTGTACCTACCTGGCATGTTGATTTTTGTGTGTGGGAACTTGTAATTCAGAATCCCACTAGTATAGTATGTTGTAAAGTAAATGAAAAAGAAACAGGATTTGGTAATTTCTCCATCACTAGTATGCCTAGTGGTGCTGTGTGTAAACCAGGTTCACAAAATTCATATTCTTTCACTATATTTGAATTTTCCTTCTCTTCTTGGATTAGCAAAAGCATTTTAACCTAAAGTTAGAATTTTCAGAACATAAATTTGTAAAATGGAAATATATTGCATTTGTAACTTTGAAAGATGACAAGTCTTTCTGTAATTAGGCTAAACTTTAAGGATGGTATTTGTAATTATGGAAAAGTGTTTTTCCATTTTAAATCTAGGTTCTCATTACTATTGTTAGATATTTTTATAATTTATTTACTAAAAATTGTGACACAAATGCTTTGTCAACCTCAAAATATGTTTGCTGCTTTGAAACGAGGAATCAACTTTGATTTCTATCAGCATCTCGAAGAGACGCTTTGCTGAAACAATATGACTTTATGTCAAAGAGTAAGTTATGTCGATTCGAAGAATTATGTCTTTTTGGAATAGTCATGAACGTAGTTATATATATATATATATATATATATATAGTTCAGACTGCACATTTGTAGGTTGTAACAAGATGTCAAAAACATCATAGTGTACTTTCGATTTGATTCAAAAGTCACATTTTGAATCAAACAACTTCACTGTATCATGGGAGTGGAACGGGAGAAACATAAAAGAGATAACGGCCATGTATGGATGTGTTTTCAAATGTGATTTTCCACTTTTAACTGCGAAAAATGAGTTTATGTTCGTTTACAAAGTTATCACTAGAAATGAAGTCATTTTCAATTTTCATTTTTCAATGGAAATATTCTTTTGAAAACACATCCAAGTAATTTTTCAACACAATCACACAAATCATGTGAAGATCTGCTATAATCACGCAAATTTATGTCAAATATACATTCAAAAACTATAATCAAACATATTTTCATTTCAAACAGAAATTGGAAACAAACTAGACATATTCTCGATTACTCAAAAATCAATAATGTTTGAAAATTCATTTTTTCCAACACCTGGAAACTGGACTTGGAATGGGAAATTGGACTTGAAAATGCATCCATACAAGGCCAATGATTTTCGTGCCTTCGACTCATATATCGGTGTTCATATCTTCCAGTTTAGTTTTTCAGCAACTATTTTCACATTAAAATCTAAGTGTAAAAACATGACATCAAAAACTGGAAAAGAAAATACTGCTGAAGTGAATATCTGAAAGGATTGTATCCCCTATTCAAATCCCAAAAAAGCAATCTAAACACTTCAAAATTGATGCAAATCAAGTGGTTGACAAAAGGCCCAAGAGAAAACAAACCTATACAATTCCATTCTTGTAGTCTATTTGAAATAGAAGAACCCTATTTTATCATCCTCTTCTCATCCCCTTATTTGCAAAAAAAAAAAAAAAAAAAAAAAAGGAAAAATTAAATTTCTGCTAAACTAACAAAAACTGGGAATTTTTTCCCACCTATCTGTTATGAGCTATCATTGGAATTGCAATCTCTGTTTTCTAAACTCTGTTCCCCAATTTTTCCTTCACCATCCTCATTCTGTTCATCTTCATCATCATCTTCTTCAAGAATCTCATCATCAGACTGAATAAACTGCAATCTCAACCGTCCATCTTCCCTGCATGCATGCAAGAATTCCTGAGTTGGGATCCTTATTTCCTTCAAAATAAATCTCCCATCTTGTCTGTAAGATTTGAACAACACCCATGGTTTCCCACTCTGCCCTATACAAGAAATTGGAGGTGGAAATTCCCCCTACTTGTTGCTGATATCTTGTAATGATTTTCTGTCTGCAAATTTCTTTTTCTCTGTCCTTGATGAACATGATTATCATTTTTCATCACATCCTCAACATCACCAAAGCTCTCAAACCCCAATCCCTCTGTGCACAGAGACAAACTCTCTGAATTCATGGAAGAAAAGCTATCACTGTGTTTGTATTGCTTTTTCTGGCTTGTGGGTTGGTAGCTTGACTTGGGATCATTCTTGTTTTGAAAATTGTTGTGTTTTTGAGGAATATCAATCCCGGGACGGGCGAATACGCCGGGCCTGATGACAGGGATGAGGATGAGGAGGAAGGTGATGATGATGATTCAGGGGAATGAGCAACATGGTTGTTGTTGTTGTTGTTCTCTTTGAAATGTAATTCGCCGAATAATTCAGTGAAGGAAGATTCATCAATGGATTTTATGTGTTTCCATGGTGAAAGGGATTCAAGAAATGTTTGGTTTTCAGGCAATGGCTTCTCAAAGATGTGTTCTAGGCTGCCACAGGCTGCCATGGTTTGATTTTTTTTTTCTTGTTTTCTTGGATGATAAATTGATAATGAGAAATGGGCTATAAAAAAATAAACATATATAGAATAAGATTCTAATGGGTGATGATTAAAATTTATAAAAAGTGTGTGTGTTTGTGTGTAACAGTGAGATATACACGGAAGGGGATGATATTGTTGATGATAAAGTCAAGAAAAATGAGAACTATTTATTAGGGATGTTGTTTTCAGGGCTACCTCTCAATTTGCAGGGGAATAAGAATTGGTGGTTATTATAAAATCTTTTTGAAATTTTGGTGGTCACAATTTATAAAAATTTGGATCCTTATCTTTTTTTTTTTCTTTAATTTTTTTACCTCAGTAAAAATTGGATTGACTAGAGAGTCTTTTATAGTTATCTGTTCCCATATCATCTTGTTTCTGATTTTATTCCCCAAAAATGCTCAACTCATCCCCCTTTTATTGGTGGGGTTATTTCATCACTTGTCTGTAACAAAATTTTATTACAGGTCAAGTTTTCAGTACTTTGAGGTGATAAAGATGTGAACTTTCTTGAAGTTTTTAATCACATTAGGTTGTATATAGTGCTTACAGAGTATATTGATGTGATTGGCTAGAGAAAATAGAACCTGAACAACCATATCAATGGATGTTGCTGTGATTATTTTCCATGTTTGGCATGTTCTAATCCTGATGGTGAGGTATTGAAGTTTTGAAAGGGTCAATTTGTAGTGAAGTGACCTAAACTGCATCAATCTGAACAAGATTTTGCATGTAATGACTTCAGCCCAATTGCCTCCAAATATTGCATGTGGAAAAGAAAGATAAATTACAAAAACTACCTGAAGTTTTGCATAATTACAAAAAACTCAATTATCTTTCAAAATTACAAATACCCCTCAAGGTTTGTGTTTATTAAAAATACCCCTCTTGAGGATGCAATTTGTAAAACAGAAACAAATGATAAGAGACTATTTGAAATTTTGAAAGATAGTTGGGGTTTTTGTAATTAGACTGAACATCAAGGGTAATTTTGTAATTAACCAAAAAAGAAAAAGAAAGAAACTGAGAATATTCCAGGTTGATACTTCAGACAATGATGGATCCTATCATTCAATTTCCATAATGCAACTTGAAGTGTGCATCTAATTTCATGTCTCTGTTGTGGTCCAGTTGCATCAAACAACACATATCTAACACAAATCAAAGATGGCAAGATGAAATCATTACACAAATCAAAATCAACATCTCAGTATCAGTTGACATGTTTTTTTCCTAATAATGCATACATTGAACTTCAACAGATTAAGCAAACCACCATCCACCAACAGTTAACAGCTAAAAAAACACACTTACAGACTTCAGACAAGTTTCACTTCATAATCAAAGGGTTAAAAAAGGTTACATCATAAAATCAGTCAGAGCAGAAAGCCATATAGACCTTCAAATTCACCGCCATGCTTCGCACCGTTCTGTCATCGAATTTATACGGCTCAAATTGCTAATTCCTTTGCTCACGTAATCAATTTTCGTAGCTAAGTCTACAGCTTGTTGGCAGTCAGTTCTTGATTCGGGTTTTGTCTGATTAGAATCGTTTGATTGGACTGTTTTGCCCCTTTTGTTCTCTTCAATTATTCTAGGACATGCAACTCTGTAGACTTGAGCAGGAGTTTCAGAAGAACCACTTTAGTCGGATTCTTCAGCAGAAGTTGAATAACTAAGATAATCCTCATCAGTGATGTTATCTACTTGGTTCGTTTCGAAACCACTGTCTGAACCGGGATCTTCCACCAAATAGGTCTGAATTGGCTCCTCGTTTGATTCGGCTGGATTTTCCGATGGCACTTGTGAAAAGCTCTGGTTTCCATTGTCGTCAGAAGGCTCAATGTGGGGAATATATGCTGGTTCTTTAACAGAATCTTCTCTTTCTCGTAATGTTTTCTCTATTAGAGTCTTGAGGAAGTTCATCACTTGTACTGCATACATCAGTGCAGTCAACGGATCGCCATCTGAACACAAAACCCAAAAAATATTAGGAAGACGAAACCCATCTGAATATCTGATATGGACGGATGTAATGCTGGCGCTTTTACACTTGATACATGAAACGGTTTTAGTGGTGCGAAGACATATATATATCAACCAGCAAATATATATCACTTTACAAACGTAAAATTTGACAAAACTCTGAAAACCATTTAGTTCGAGGACGTGTATAAGCCTTTGGTTCCAAATGCATAGGTATAGTGTTGAACCCGCGATCGTCTTGATCTTTTATATTCTTGTTCACTTGCAAAGATAAACTATGGGAGTGCTTGCAAAAACTTCTGTTTTTAGATGAAGAGATTTATTGAAGCACAGTCAAGAAATACTTGAGAAACAGAAGTTGGTTGGTAGTGTTTGCAAATAGAAGCTAAATGTGAAATCAGTAGGAAAAAAAAAGTGTTCTATTTGTGTGTAAAAGTCAACCTAGACACAAAATCAGAAATCTAAAGCACTTTTCCCCGGCTTTAGGTTCTGATTAAATTATGCAGAATCAGAAACAAAATTGGCAATTGAAAACACAAAAACTACTTTTTTTTCCAGCTAAAAACTGACACTCACTTTTTTCAAGTGGTTGCAAACACTCCCTATATTCTTTTCGTTCTTTGTTCTTGTTATTGTTGGTGTTGTTGAGGATGTTTTATTTTGGGTACGCTTGGCAAAACTTAATCGAAACTCCATATATCAAGTCCAAGAACACTAGCTATGAAATCAGTTGCATAACAAAGATTCAATTGGATACTGCTTATATATCTGAATGATAAACGCCTTAAAACAAATCAAATGCAGTCTCACCTGAGTCATGTTAGGAGCAAACACCATCGCAACATTGCGTGCATTCATCTTGTTTAGATGTTCCTCTTGGACAACATCGGCCATTAGGTTGATCGCCCAATCCAACAGGGCAGCTTCTGTCGGGGTAAAAGCCTTACTAGTGCATCGCAGTCATCTTCTGACTGGCATTGCATAACCTGCTCCGGAGAGAGAATCAATACACCTCTCGGGAGTTCTCTAAACCAAGCCTACATGGATCACGTGGAATATATGTTAATATCAGTGCAAAGATAGAAAAAATATCTCCATTTTACCAAAGGACAGTAACAACACATAAAATTTATTTTTCTTGAAATACTCAATGAAACATTTCCGACATACAAAACTCACTATGCAGGTGGCTTCGGTGATTTCCTTCTTGTGTACTCGAGGAGGAAAATACGAAATACAGCATTTGGAGATAAAATGATGAGGAAAATACAAAATATAGCATTTGAAGATAAAATCGACTACATTTAATAACTGATATGAAAATAAATCATAAAAGACTACTTGGAACTGAAAAAGCAGTCGTCCTATCCATGTACTACCGTCGTAGGATTATTCAACAAACTGAAGCTTGTACGGGTTCAACCTAGTCCAGATATAGAAATCTAAAAGCTCATTGCGCGGCCCGTCAAAGTATAGTGTTAAATAACTTAAAATACAAAATTAGTTATATATTGATGTAGATGTGCTATCTCATCATCATAATCGGGCGGTGACAAATCAGATAAGACAACACAATAATCTAAGTCATTCACCTACAATATTTGGTCACATTCATAAGGTTTTCTTAGATTACTCTTCCAATCAGTTCTCTTCAGGTGGCCACTTGGTCCAGTTAACACTTATAGCAGTTTCAAGAACTTACAAGTCCTAATCCATTTTATGAAAGATCACGTCACTGGGCTTTCTGCTCAAATATAGCAAAACTCATTTAAATAGGGCGTGCGTAGGGAAAGTTGTGGTAATAAGTGCAGACGCAAGATCTAGAATTGGAAAAAGAACACATACTAACTGAGAGGGCATTCATAAATGTGGATAAATTAAAATTATGTTGATTGTTTAATCTAATATAAAAAAATTTAAATATTTTTCTTCTGAAATGAATTTTAGTTTAGAAAACCCTCTCAATAGTGAAATGGGGCAAGAAAAAAAAATACTCACTAGTGCATATATGGCCACCACACACACACTAATTTATCTTCCAGAACAACTGTAGGCGCAAGTCTAGATTTTGAATTCTTTTTTTTTTTTTTTTTTTTTTGCAGGCGCAAGCTGAGAGTTTTTTTCTATTATTATCGGGCAGGAAGAAAATGATTTTGCGCCTCCACTTATTACCACAACACACCCCCTATTTAGGCAAAGTCAAATTAATATTTCCATATTTGGGCAAACAGCCCCACAGTCATTCCAATATCCACCACTAAGACTCAAAGAATCGAAATCTATCTAAATGCACCTTTCTTAAGATTCAGTTACCTTGATCAAGCCTGCTAAACAGTGCACATCAATGCCTTCAGGGATAACTCCTCTGTTTAATTGGTCCCGAACGTATTCCTCCTGACTATTTCCTGCAGTTATTCTGAAAATCCCTTCAGCCTGCAAATATAAATCGAATTTTGACCAGTATGAGAGTAGGGTAGTCATACAATATAAAGACGATAACCACTAAGCTAATTTTTCGACAATACTTAAGTTGTTGATGCATAAACACCAAGAGGAACAGAACGATGTACCTGCAGGCCACCTTGGCAATACAAATGCCTCTGCAAAAGCAGGAGGATAGTCGAATACTATTGCCTCGCACGTCATAAGACAACTGCATTGATTCGGTAGAAACTCCAAAAACAGTGGCACTGTTCATGCATTACAAACAAAAAGTTCAGTGAGGAATAGCACTAAACCAATGTCTCAATTGAACTGGACGTATCACAAGGTACAATGAAATACCAGAAAAAACATGTGAAAAATTTATCAGATATATAGACATTCTAAGCAACCAAGTACTGTTATGCCTGCTGTATAATCTACAGAAAATGATATGCAGCCTCTTACATCCCGGCATACATCTACTTCCAAAATGGCTCTGATCGGTTCATAAAATCATTCATGATCCAAGAAAAAGTTCAGCAGTAGAACATGGTTATTCAAAACCAGAAATATCTGGATTCTGGAACAAGTTTGATCCAAGAAGGAGAAGGAAAGAATTCTATAACCAAGGACAATGCCAGCATGTTGGATAAGGAGGCCTGTTTTTTTTTCTTTCAAAAGTTACATATTGAGTCGTTAAATATAATAGTAAAATGTTTTGCACGCTGGACAAAATGTACTTTAGTGAAAATTGTTTCTTACAGAAGATAAATGTGGCAAAGAGTAAACATGGATTTTTTCCAAATGTGGCTTAAGAATAAAAATGATATTTATTAGAAAAGATGTACCATAAAACCTAAATTGCTCCTTATATACCTAAAACATGACATAATATGCCTAGAAGTAAATGTGTTCCAAGAAGTTGGCTTTTGTTTCTTGCTTCTTTTTACCAGTAATAATATGCAATTAGTATCTCAAAAATCACCAAATAAGGAAATAATTTAAACCGCCTTCTTAATATGATTTCGCTGAACTAAGAATATGTAGAAACTTCATTTAGTTCAAAACAACTAAAGCTAACAAAAATTAACTTGATCCTCTTCTTGATGTTTCCAGACAATCTCGCACAGGACAGAATTTCGTTTGGTTCCTTTTAATTGTCAATAGACTACATCAATCATGGTGATGTACAAGATAAAATTACTGATACGTGAACGCATAATAAAGAAGGATGAAGGATGGTATATTAGGGCAATGTGGTAAGCACAATGCACAGAGATAACTAACGATGGAACCATTTTTCTCAGCTAACAAACAGACCTCAAAAATAAATCAACCACAGGACATGTAGTCAAACAAGAGCCAAACGTGAAATTCATACGATATTATCATCTCTCAACGAAAGAAGATTCAGTTGAAAGTTTATGGCATTAATAAGTAGTACACCCACACTAATTGTAACTTAACGTAAACATTGAAGAGCGTGATCCCGCTAAAATGTTCAGTTTCTTTTCTCCTCCTAGTCTCTAACTAGACAGGAAGTCCTAAATTTACCAAGTTTTTAGTAAAATTAAAGTATCGAGTTATCCTAGATAAAAACCTCATTAGAATCAACCACTGTGTTGTTTGCATACCTATCCATAATCAAATCAATTGAGCACTATAGTACTTAAGTAGGGTTCTAGTAACTACCAAGGCGTATGAGCTTTATTTTCCTACATGAATAGGACAAGAGTTCTAGTTTTCAAAAGGATACAGAAAATGTAGCTTCAAAAAGCATCTTGAGCCAGTTATACTTGAGAGCCAGTGGGTGATGTCCTATAAGCGCAAAAATTTATATTTTGCACCTCAGACAAGTAACCGTACATTATACAGTCGCACTAGATTGAGTTAGCACTAGGGGAAAATGGACGAGATTCAGAAGTCTCTGGATAATAAGGAAAATTTGTACAAGTTCCCCATTCTGTGTTTCTTCCTACTAAACCCGCAAAATTAGAACTTCTGTGGAGTCTGGGACTTTGGGAGTGTTTGCAAAAACTTCGCTTTTAGGAGAAGTGATTTATTGAAGTAAAAGTAAAAAGTAGTTGAGAATCAAAAGTTGGTAGAATAGAATCGAAGTTGAGAATCGGAAGTTGAGAATCAAAAGTTGAGAGTGCTTGGTGAAAAAGTTGGAAAAATGCTTATTTGTTTGTAAAAATCAAACTAAAAGCATAAATCTAAAGCACCCATCTCCTTGATTTTAGATTCTGATTAAATAAAGCGAGAATCGAAGCAAAGTTGGCATATGCAAACACTAAAAAATGATTTTTTCAAGCAAAAAACTAAGAAGTTCTTTTTTTAGTGATTGCAAACACTCCTTATTCTTGAACTGAACTTAAAGCGTCTTTCAAATGCCAACGTGTCACCAAGAAATAGCATTCTCCATAGAATGAGATCAAAGATTGAATGCACCACTAAGTGGAGTCCAAGTAAGCCAATTGTGATTGATTATTGACATCTGTTTTAACCAGAAGAAAAAACTAACGACAATATACGAAGAATGTAACCTCGACGGTAACTAGGGGTTTGCCTCCTAAAATAGAATCTCCTCATTTTGGGACGCCAGCAACAAAACTTCCTAAGGATTAACCTTCAATTCCATTTTCACTAGATAACACATAATTATGCAATAAAACCACAATAAATGAAAATCACATAAGCTCATTGCTGAAAAAAATCTCACTTCTATATAGGAAGGGAACAAAAACATGTAGAACAACAGAAGAATCTGAATGACCAATGGATAAACAGCAAGCACGCGATGAGAACAAAGAGATATTTACTGGAATTTATTTATGAAGCTAAGTTTCAGTTTCCAGAACAGTTAAGGGATGATACGGAATACAATAGGTTATAACTTCCGTGTTTAATTTTAGTATCTAATCCAGCTGAAGTCGCATTTATTGATCTGCCATAAGAAATAACTGATAATAACCAATAGATTTTCCAATGGATCCATCGATAATTATCCAAATGGCTACTGTCTCATTAACAGGTTGCCTTGAAGACATTAAAAATTAGGACCACTTCCAGATTAACTCATTATCAGACTAGATATAATGATCAATAATACAGTAGACGTGTACGCATTCAAACAGATCACATCAGAATCGAGACGACAAGAACAGCGAACCAAAATAGACCAAATTGTTTAGGAAATCAATCAAACTTCAAAAAACACAATCCAATAAATGAGTCAAACATAACAATCCAAACAAAAAGCCAATCCCAAAAATTCTTGCACTTCACTAGTATTTTCAGAGCGGGTAATTTCATAATTCAATATCATGAAGCAAAACACTAGAAACACAGTAATGTGATAAAACTTCAAGAAAGTAACCCCTCACCATAATATTACATACAAATCAAAGATTCAAAAAAAAAATATTAAAAGAAAAAAAGAACCTAACATATCATAAGGATTTCAACACCATTATAAGAAAAACTAGCCAAGTTTATCACCAATTAACATAAAGATCTTAGGAAAACCCCAAAATTGGAGATTTCAAGAAAAAGAAGAATGTACCTAGCACTAGGGGCCCTCCTGGGAACCTCAGGCTCAAACTCAACGGGCAAGCCCAAGAACCCATCAAACCTATCAAATGTAACATGGTTAACATGCTGCACATCAGTAGGCCAACCTATCTCCATAACCCCACTACCACAATTCCCACCGCCGCCGCCGGCGGTGGCGCTAGAAAAAAATTATGTCTATCCGTTTTACGAGACAACCAAAAACCCTTCCTAAAAAGAGTCACCAAAAGTGCCAAAAGAGATAACTGATCTCTCCTATCGTTCTCCTTTTCTCTCTCACACTATTTTCTTCCTCTAAGACTTCATCTCCTCCTGTTAGCACAGAAATCCCCTCATCCCCACAAATGACTGAGTCTGATGAAACAACGTGGCATTGTGGGTGGGTGTAGATATTGAAGTAGACGAGGACGAAGAAGGGGAGTGGAGCACCTCTGTCATTGTTTAACAAGAGTTGAACAAATCAACAAAATGGGGATCTTTGCAAAAAAAAAGTTTTTTTATTCAAGAAAACAAGTGGGTTTTTCCTGGTTTTGTAGAATAAAGAAAGAAATGCTGAAATGAAAATTAAAGTGTGGTGTACTCAAAAAAAAAAAAAAAAGTGTGGTAGATGGAAATGGGATTGGGTTTGGGGGAAATCTCAATAATGAAAATTTTTTTTTTTTTTATTTTATTTTTCAAAGTGGAGTAAGTGGAGTTGGATTGAAGGAATGGCAAAGAAAACAAGAAGACGTGGGTATCATGAAGTGATTTATTTATTCAGGCTATTTTTGTTGGCTCTGTATTTCTGCAGATTCTGTCTATTACAGCGTTGAAGTGGGAAAAAGGAAGGAGGGGAAGGGAGAAAGCCAGAAAGGGTCTTCATAAAGATAGAGACAGGAGGGGGCGGGGTGGGGTGAGGTGGGGTTGTATCTGAACTGTATGTATATACTGTAAAATAAAGGTTCAGGGTGTTGATATTGGTTGGTGGTAATTCAGGTGGACGCTTTCTTGTTCTTGATGATGATGATGATTCCTTTTGTGGCTTTTATTTTCTTTTATTTTATATTTTATTCTTTTTTGTTTCAAAACCTCTTAGTAAACAAAAATAAGTTAAGCAGCGCTTGCTTGTAATGCCGTAGCTAGGAAATAAAAATTGGGGTTAAGCCGATCACAAAATCGGAGAAGTAGAAATAAAAAACTAAAAAAATATCATATAAATATTAAATAAAAAAATTCTTAAGAAAATTCAACTAGTAAAAAAATTAAAAAGAGGGATTGTGGCCCAAGTTGACCCCTTGCTCCGCCAATACTTGGTGCTTGTAAAAATTTTATGCAAACTTTTCGTTCAAAAGTTTTTTCATCAGCCTTTGGTTGATAGTAAAAAAAACTAAAAATTTATATTATTATCTCATTCTTATTTTTCAAAATATGAATCACATCAATTATACTCATTAGACAATTATATCACCAATATACTATTCATTCTGTTTTATTTTTCAAATAACCAAACATATCAAATTACCATTTTACAAAGAAAAACCATACATCAACCATCATCATCGTATTCTCACTTTATATTCAATCACACTCTCAAAATTCATTCTCATTTTGAAAAAATCACACTATTTACTCCGGAAATATGAAGACGTGAAACGAAATGTCAAGCAACTATTCACCAAAATTCTTTTTAACAGGTAATATTTTAACTTTTTAAAATTCTAAATAAATTAATAACAATTATTCCATTCCAAAAGTTCTAATACTTCTAAGCAAAATTTAGGTGGTTAAAAGGCTTCACACCTATATAACTATATTCAAACCAAAAACAAAGAAAATAAGAGGGTTTTACCGTAATTGATCCGAGTTTTATGAAATTAAAGTACTCTAAAATATTATTAAGAAAACACGAATTTATAAATTAAAGTAATGCCAATAATTATCAAAAAGTTGATTTAGAATTTTTTAATTCTTAGGAAAAATATAATGATAATAATAATAATAATAATAATAATAATAATAATAATTCCAAATTAAATATCCAAAAATTATTCCAAGCATAAACCGGAAAAAATTAAAGACATAAATCCAAAATTTAGTCCGATCATAATTATTTAATTATAAATATATCATGATTTATTCCACCATCCATAACATCATATCTTGTTAGGATTCCTCAACCTGAAAGTCATGATAATAATAGGGGTGAGTTTTATCTCGCTCGGTAGGGATATATCTCGTTCGAGTAGGGATATATCTGTCAATATTTAATATAATATGAAAAACTTTCACATAATTACAAATAAATTCATTAATTTCCTCTTTTTCTCTAACTGGTGGATTCTGCATATAGCATTGCGGGTTCTCCTCAAGATATGTTTGATCCCTGACCCTTTCATGGCCCTAGCTTATATGAACTATTCCTCTTGACATATATTGCATTCAATGAAGTATAATCATGGAACATTAAATAAAGACAAATACTATAAAAAGTCCCTACCTTAATAATTACAAATATTCGATGTAGAAAATGAACAATAAAAGTTCAAGTCGTCGACCCTTCGTTTTTCTACGTTAAATAAATATATATAATTAATATATGATTTTAATAAATCAAACTAATTAATGAAAGAATTTATGAAAAAATATTGAAAGAAAGCTTGTGAATTGTGAATATATATATATATATATATATGAAACTTATAGTTATTAGAAATATGTTGTAAAATTGTGTATGAAATTACACATATTTATAGTAGTTAATTCCAACCCCTAAACCTAAATTAGCCCCTAATAACTAACCCCTAACTCCCCTAAAAATAACCCCTAATCTAACCACTAAATAACTCCTAAATTAACTTATTATTTTATTTTTTAAAGAATTGGGATATTACATACTATCTCTCTTAATAAAATTTCGTCCTCGAAATTCGTTAACTCAATAAATTTTCGGAAACAAAAATATTTTTCTTCCTTTTTTTTTTTACGGGGAGTTCTTTGTCTAATATGGAAAGATGATGCAATAATACTTTTAATACAAATGACGACTTGCATTGATAAAATTAAAATATGATAATATGACATTTCAATATCATGACATAATAAATTGCATACCTTGAGGAATCGACGAGATATGACGAAGGTGGATGTCGATGACTATTTTTTTAAAAAATATTTGAAATATTTTTTTCTAAACAAGTCTGAGAATCGTAGACCGCTTTCGATACCACTTGTAACGATCCAACTTTATGAAATTAAAGTACTCTAAAATATTATTAAGAAAACACGAATTTATAAATTAAAGTAATGCCAATAATTATCAAAAGTTGATTTAGAATTTTTAATTCTTAGGAAAAATATAATGATAATAATAATAATAATAATAAAAATTCTTCCAAATTAAATATCCAAAAATTATTCCAAGCATAAACCGGAAAAAAATTAAAGACATAAATCCAAAATGTAGTCCGATCATAATTATTTAATTATAAATATATCATGATTTATTCCACCATCCACAACATCATATCTTGATAGGATTCCTCAACCCGAAAGTCATGATAATAATAGGGGTGAACTTCACTTGCTCGAGGGATATATATGTCAATATTTAATATAATATGAAAAACTTTCACATAATTACAACAAAATTCATAATTTCCTCTTTTTCCTCTAAGCGGCGATTCGCATATAAGATTGCGGGTTCTCCCCAAAGATATGTTTGATCCCTTTTACCCTTTTTATGGCCCCTAGCTTATATGAATTATTTCCTCTTGACATATATTTCATTCAATGAACTATAATCATGGAACATTAAATAAAGACAAATACTAAAAAAAGTCCTTACCTTAATAATCACAAATATTCGATGTAGAAAATGAACAATAAAAGTTAAAGTCCTCGACCCCCTTCGTTTTTCTACGTTAAATAAATATATATAATTAATATGTGATTTTAATAAATTAAACTAATTAATAAAAGAATTTATGAAAAAATATTGAAAGAAAGCTTGTGAATTGTGAATATATATATATGAAACTTATAGTTATTAGAAATATGGTGTAAAATTGTGTATGAAATTACACATATTTATAGTAGTTAATTCCAACCCCTAAACCTAAATTAGCCCCTAATAACTAACCCCTAAGTCCCCTAAAAATAACTCCTAATCTAACCCCTAATAACTCCTAAATTAACCCTTATTATTTCATTTTTTAAAGAATGGGATATTACGGCTTCACACCATATTTTTCTCTAAATACATCCGCTTTCTATATACACCTCGCTCCTTTTTTAAAACAACATATTTATTATGGGTGACATTCACTGACACAACATGATAATACGACAACACTGCAGACAAACCTGACCAAGGTTACCGAGAGAAACACGAACAACACGAACACGACTAATATGAATCGACATAATGGCTATTAGTTTGTCTTAAAATATGATTATCTTATATTTTATTTATTTTTTATATATTTTGAACATAACCAAAAATTGAACACGAACACGACCAGATGATCCGAATTGACACCCTATTTACTTAATACACCCCCAATATTTTCTAATTTATCTTTTCCTCCAATTAAACTCCAATCCTTCCCCCACCACACATTTCAAAACATACACCCATGAGGATGTGGTGGCGTCGAAGATGACGGAAGAGGTACATTTGGTTTTATTATTTTAAGTTGATTGTTGTTATTAGGGTTCTTGATGTTGGATTGATTTGAGTAGAGATATTTGGTTGAAATGTTGCATTGTTTTGAGTAGAAATAATGGATTGACGTGTTAGGATTCTTCATGTTGGGTTATCGTTTTTAATGATTCGATTGTATGTTGGTTTTGCTATTTTTAATGGCACGGTTATATGACGAAACTTTAGGGTAGTAAAGGTATTTGTTGGGGATAATATCATAATTATATTTTTTTATTTAACATGTCATTATTTAATTATTCACCCATGAATATTCATTATTGTGTCGGACTATTATCATTTGACTGTGATGCCTAAAACATCATTGAGCATCCAATGAGGCCGAGTTCACTATTCACGCAGGCCGACTACACCAAACGGCCAACTTTATTACACTAAGTTTATGCGATCGACGACTATCATCCTAGGTATAAAAGGTTCCTCCATGTTCATTTGTAAGTAAGTTCAATTAATTACTTTAAATTATATTCATATCTCCGGATTTCTTTCCCGCAATCACGACTTGAGCGTCGGAGGGACCTCCCCAGGACAACTTTAGGGACCCATAACCTTGTTTTGTGTGTTGCGGACTAGTCCCCCACCGAAGATTTCATCAATTCGGAGAAGAAGTTGTTAGTCAAGTGGCTAAGATAATCTAGAGGAGTGTGAATAGATTATCTCGGTTTTTCAGATTTTGCCCTCTTTTTCGGAAAACTCAAGCAAAGATGAAATGCTAAGTGCGGAATTTAAACAACACACTTCGATTTATAGAGGTTCAACCCACTCAGGGCCTAATCCTCTACCACCCCAAAGATATCCAGGGATGGATTTCAAAAAGAAAAAAAGATTTTATTAATTTACCAAAAATTAATACAACACCTGAGGATTACCACAACCCTCTTACACCACCTTGAGGATTACCACAACCCTCTTACACCACCTTGAGGATTACCACAACCCTCATACAACACCTTTGAAGATTACCACAACCTTCAAACACCTATCACCTAGATCACCCAAGTGTATTCTTACCACAATAATACTCACAAGGATGTCTTGTGTTGAATGATGACCAAAATCAAGATTACAACTCAATAATGATTAATACAATATGAGTACAAGTATAATCAAGAATTGAAAGCCTAGACCTCAAATTTGTGCAAGTGAAAGTGCTAAGGCTAATACAACAAGATATATGAAAGTGTTTGCTTGATTGCTCTTTGCTTGTATAGAGTGTTGTGTCTTGTTATTTGAATGAAGCCTCTATTTATAGGAGAGGTCTTGGCTTTGATTTCCAGACATAGGCTCCTCCTTGGGGAGTGATTTCTTTGCAAAAGAAACCATTTAAAATCATCAATATAGGTGTTAGAAATCAATCCCACAAAATATAGGGAAAAGTCATCTAAAAATGCAATTGATAGTTTGCGATAAACAAGGGTGCGACGGTCGCAGAGATAAGATTGAAATTGAATATCTGCAATTTTTACATAGGGGGACCGGTCGGAGGGGGTGCGATCGGTCGCCTTGATGTAGACCGGTTGGGGTTGATAAAAATACGAAACAGAGAAGATCGAACCAAAAGAGGGACTCCCAGTACCGGTCGCCCGGGTCAACCTCGCCCTCCCCTCAATTTTTTTACGTCCTTTTTCTGTTTCAAAACTCAACTCAGTACGGGTTGCCCTATAGGGCGGCCCAGACTTCGAGCTGAAACAAATGTGTTGTCCAATTTTTATCGAAAATAAACTCCAAAAAATACTCCGAAAAATAGTAAAAATATTTTAAGTCGATCGAATTATTTAGACAACATTTAGGGGACAAGTGTTTTGGTTTAAAAACTCATTTGAACAAAATCGAACAAAATCATCAAAATCATGATAAAAACATTTATCTAACAAACTCCCCATTTTTGATGATTACAAACCAAAACAATTTTTCGAGGACGATTTGAAAACGAATAAATTTTCTCGGTTTTACGAGTGAACTATCCGTTAAAAACATTCCATACAAAGCTCCCCTATCTATGAGCATATCAACAAGAGATTTTGCAAAAGCTAGAAGCAGAAGCTATAACAAGTTTCTATAAGATGCATATAAACATCATAAGCTAAGAAGCTCCCCCGTCAAAATACTTATAATCTTTTGCAATTGAGTCCATAATACAAGCCGTGGACTAGGTATACTTGGCTTAAGGAAGCCGTAGCTTATAGCTTTTATTAGCTTATTTTAGCTAACGAGCCAATATCATATTTCTCCCTCTTTGGAATCATCAAAAAGAATGTTATAATGACAAAAACATCATATAATTACATCAAAGTGCACCAAAGAGACGGTTTATCAACCATTGAGCAATTTACGCTTAAAACCCAAGGAAAATGGGAGAAATGTATCATGAAGAGTTCATACGCTCGTTTTATTTGCCAAAACATGATCTCAATAAGTTTGTAAGACTTTTGGAGGCAAAAGAATCATGCGAAGTTGAAATATTCATTGTGACATTTTATCGAACACCTTGTGGGCGTAAAAATTAAAAGAAGTTGTGTAGAGCTTTTGTAAATGAGTCAAGCCAAAAATTTTCATCACCAAATTCACATCAAACATCATACAATACAATATAGCAATTAAGCTCAACATGATCATAAGATAATTTCATCAAAAAATATACAAGAAAGCCCTGGCTCGAGGTTCAACCCATTGAGCAAAGAAAGGAAAATTCTTACCATTCGATCGGTAAAGATGAGCAATGATGATGATAAACATGCTATATAAGGTCCAAGATATGGATAGAATGCATGAAAATCGGTTTTGAGTGAAATTTGTGTGAATTTGGCAAAGGGGACGAAAATGGCAAAAATAAGTTAAAATGACGAATCTTTGAAGACAGAAGCGATTTTAATTCAAAATATAGCTCGGGGCAACCGTCGTGGTTGAGGGCGACTTGCCGACGTTGAGGGCGACGGTTGTCCTCAACCTCTTGACCCATTTGTTTTGTCAAGTTTTTCAAAATCCGAATTTTCAACCAAAAATCCGATTTTTCGCCCCTAAGTTTTAAAAACATGCAATATATAGACGTAAACCGCATTCAATATGCATTATGCCTAACCGAGCTCGTATGGACGCAAAAGTCTCGGAAGATAGCGGTTTTGTAAAAATGTCCGCTAATTGATCTTGAGATGGTACAAAAGATATCTCAATTTTTCGTTTTGAAACACAATCCCTTAGAAAATGATGTCGAATCTCAATATGTTTAGTACGATTATGATGAACTGGGTTTTGAGCAATATTTATAGCGGATATATTATCACAAAAGATAGGTACGTTTTCAAAAGAGCATTTGTAATCCGCTAAGGTTTGTTTCATCCAAAGAAGTTGAGTACAACAAAAAGCGGCGGAAATATATTCGGCTTCGTAGCTTGAAAGAGAAACACGTTTTGCTTCTTTGAATACCAAGAAACTAGGCAATCGACTAAAAATTGACATGATCCTAAGAATTTTCCGATCATCAATATTTCCGCATAATCCGAATTACTATAACATTTAAGAGAAAATTTTCATTCTTTGGATAAAATAGACCATATTGAATAGTGCCTTTCAAATATCGAAAAATCCTTTTAACGGCACTCATATGAGATTCTTTGGGATTGCTTTGAAAACGAGCACATAGGCATACGACATGAAGAATGTCCGGTCTACTAGCGGTTAAATAAAGTAAACTACCAATCATACCTCGATACTTTGATTCATCCACGGACTTGCCTTTTTCATCTTTGTCAATTTTGACATTTGTTGCCATGGGAGTAGAAACGGTTCTTCCTTCTTCAATGCCGAACTTTTTCAAAGGTTCTTTGTATATTTTAATTGCGAAATGTATATGCCTTCTTGGCATTGCTTAATTTGGACTCCAAGAAAGAACTTGAGCTCCCCATCATACTCATTTCAAATTCTCCTTGCATCAATTTAGAGAATTTCTTGCACAAAGAATCATTAGTAGCACCAAAGATAATATCATCAACATAAATTTGCACAAGTAAGCAATCTTGCCATTTTTCAAAAACAAAGAGAGTTGTATCAACTTTACCCCTTATAAAACCATTTTGCAAAAGAAAAGAGCTAAGTCTATCGTACCATGCACGGGGTGCTTGCTTTAAACCATACAAGGCCTTTTAAGTTTATAAACATCATTAGGCCTAGAAAAATTTTCAAACCCCTGGAGGTTGTTTTACATAGACTTCTTCTTGAATAATACCATTTAAGAAAGCGGATTTAACATCCATTTGGTAAAGTTTGAAATTCTTAAAACAAGAGTAGGCAAGTAAAATACGAATAGCTTCTAAACGTGCTACGGTGCAAAAGTTTCATCATAGTCAATACCTTCTTCTTGACAATACCGCGAGCTACTAACCTTGCCTTATTTCGAACAATGTTGCCTTGATCATCAAGTTTGTTCCGAATACCCATTTTGTACCAATAATAGTTTGAGACGGAGGACAAGGTACCAATTCCCATACATCATTTCTTTCAAATTGATTTAACTCCTCTTGCATCTCTAAGAACCAATCCTCATCCTCAATAGTCTCCTTAGATTTTTAGGCTCCTTTTGAGAAATAAGAGCTTTCTCGGCAAATTTTCTCCTGGGTCATCACTTTGTCAAGGGGATCACCAATAATAAGATCTTTTGGGTGATCTCCTTAAATTTCAATGCAACGGGAAGATCCGAGGTATCACCTCTATCTTCTTGAGGACCATTTGAAGTGGAAGGTTGATCATTTGATGTAGACGGTTGATCATCAACTTGAACAATTGGTTCAATAATATCCTCTTCATCACTTTCATCATTGGGTATTCTTTCAACACCCAAGCTTCATTGAATTTGACATGGATGGATTCTTCAACAACTCCACTACTTTATAGTAAACCCGATATGCTTTGCTTTTTGTTGAATATCCCATAAATATCCCTTCATTGGTCTTAGGATCAAGTTTGTCCAATTGATCCTTGGTATTCAAAATAAAGCATTTACAATCAAATATCTTGAAATAACTAATATTTGGAGTTCTACCTTTCCAAAGCTCATATGGAGTTTTATTCATTTTAGGACGAATATAAACCCAATTAATAACATAGCAAGCGATTACGGCGGCCCAAAAATATTTTGAAGTGAAAATTCATTGAGCATGGACCGACTAATCTCTTGTAGTGTCCGATTTTTCCTTTCTCGGCTACTCCATTTTGTTGAGGAGTCCTTGGAGCCGAAAAATTATGAGCATATCCCTTAGTTTCATAAAAGACTCTAAATTCACCATCAAATTCTCCACCTCGATCACTTGAATAGACTTAATAGTGTCTTCATTTTCATTCTCAATAAGTCTACACAACTTAACAAACTCATTAACTCGATCGCTTTTATTGGTAAGAAAAAAAAGCCCAAGTATATCTAGAAAAATCATCAACAATAACAAAAGTGTAATGTTTTCCACTTAGACTTGCCGTACCAATATCCCCATACAAATCAAGGTGAAGCAATTGTAGGGGTTTGGTTGTGGAAATTTCATTTTGGGCTTAAAACTACTTTTTAACTAATTTGTTCTTTTGACAAGTGTCACATAAGCCAAGATTTTCAAAATTCAATTTGGGTAGTCCTTTCACATGTTGGTTTTTGTAAATATTTTTCAAATTCTTGTATCCAACATGTCCAAGTCGCCTATGCCATAAACTAGTTAAATCATTATTGGCTTACTAAACAAGAAACATTTTGACTAACCGGATCACTTGTACAAATTTTGTAAAGATTACCTTTTCTATTTGCTTCACAAATAATTTCACCATTTTTAAGTATAAGACATTTTTCTTTATTGAAGAAAACATCATAATTTGAATCACAAAGTTGGCTAACACTTATCAAGTTAAACTTAAGTCCTTCTACTAAAAGAACATTACTAAGAGAGAAAGAAGAGTTACCAATTTCTCCATTTCCAAGAATTCTTCCTTTGCCATAGCAGAACATGACCATACCCTCTTCTTCGAGCTTGATGTTGGTAAAACGTTCTCTCCTCCCGGTCATATGGCGTGAACATCCGTTGTCCACGAGCCATTTTGAATCTTCCATTGTTGTTATAGCCCCTATTACCTACAAAAGAATTTCTTTTAGGTACCTATAATTTTGGGGTCCATGGGGGTTAGTCTTGAGACCTTTGGGTCTCCAAACATGTCTAGAGCTATTTCTCAATTTACAATTACTAGCATAATGTCCAACTTTGCCACAATAAAAACAAGTAGGAGTATTAGAATTACTAAAGACGTACAAAAGTCGGACCTTGGTTATACTTTTTAAAAACGCTTTGAAATGGCTTATAACCAAGTCCCAATTTGGAATGCTCACCTCTTTGTGCATCTAAATTTTTGTGACTTTGCCCGTGCTTATGTTGAAACGATGCACATCATTTTTCAAACATTCAATATTTTTTGTGAGCAATTCCTTTTCGGTTTCAAGAGAGTGAACTCTAGTAAGAGTAAGAGTATGAGCTTTGTCTAGAGATTCATAAGAGGTAAATAAATTTTCTTTTTCAACCTTAAGCTCCTTATGCTCCTTTTTCAATTTTTTGTATTTAACAATTAACTTTTGAAACTCAATTTGCAATTCATCAAAATCACATTGCAAATCATCAACTATGGAGGAAGTAGAAAGAATTAGAGCGCACCTCATTATTTTCATCGTCTATGGCCATGAGACCATGTTCGATCTCTCTCCTTCCTCGTCGGTTGTTTCAAGTAGTTCATCCCACGCTTTGACCTCCGCATTTAGAGCCTTCTTTTTCGTGAAAGGCTTCCTTTCTTTTGCTCCTCTTCATCGAGCTTTGGGCAATCGGCAATGAAGTGCCCGGGTTTTTCGCATTTAAAGCAAGCATTATCTCTTGGTTTTCTTGCTTTATTTTTATTCACAAATTTTGCAAATTTTCTAACAAGTGCGGTCGTCTCCTCATCATCATCATCGTTATCATAGTATGCATTAGAAGAAGAAGACCTTTAGGAATAATTTGCATACCCGATTGATTTATGGATGGTTTGGAATTTTTCCTCTCCTTGAGATAGACTTCATAGATGAGGAGATTTCCAATAAGCTCGTCAAACTTGAGTGTCTCAAGATTTTGTGCCTCCGTGATTGCCGTTACTTTTTTGGACCATGAGCCGGAAGAGCATTCAATACCTTAGTCACCTTGTCTTCTTCGGAGATGACCTTACCGAGGGCCACAAGAGGATTGACAATATTGTCAAGCCTTTCCACCATCTTGGAGATGCTTTCACCATCATGCATGTTAAAGTTTTCAAAGTCTTTAACAAGCATGGTCTTTCTTGTTTGCTTGACTTTCTTGGTCCCTTCATAGATTGTCTCCAATTTTTCCCAAACCTCATGTGCCGACCTTATGCCTCTTATGCGATTGTACTCGGTGGCGGTAAGAGAACAATGCAAAATATTTAAGGCCTTACCGTTTAGAGAGAAAGCCTTTTTGTCGTTTTCATCGAACTCCTTGAAAGGTTTAGGAGCCAAGGTGCCATCCTCCGATTTCTTGGTTGGTTGATCAACTCCTTCAATGACCACATTCCAAATGTCGAACCCGCACCCTTGTAGAAAGCACTCTATACGGTCTTTTCCAAAATGCGTAGTTGTTGGCGTCGAATAGTGGTGGCTTGTTGGTGGAGGCGCCGGTGGTGAGATGAGCATCATTTGTAGCCATGGATCTTTCCTCTTTACTCGGAACGAGCTAGCCAAAGAGTTTGGCTTTGATACCACTTGTTAGTCCAAGTGGCTACGATAATCTAGAGGGGGTGAATAGATTATCTCGGTTTTTCAGATTTTGCCCTCTTTTTCGAAAAACTCAAGCAAAGATGAAATGCTAAGTGCGGAATTTAAACAACACACTTCGATTTATAGAGGTTCAACCCACCTGGGCCTAATCCTCTACCACCCCAAGATATCCTAATGAATTTCAAAAGAAAAAATGATTTTATTAATTTACCAAAAATTAATACAACACCTTGAGGATTACCACAACCCTCTTACACCACCTCGAGGATTACCACAACCCTCTTACAACACCTTTGAAGATTACCACAACCTTCAAACACCTATCACCTAGATCACCGAAGTGTATTCTTACCACAAGAATACTCACAAAGATGTATTGTGTTGAATGATGACCAAAATCAAGATTACAACTCAATAATGATTGATACAATATGAGTACAAGTGTAATCAAGAATTAAAGGCCTAGACCTCAAATTTGTGCAAGTGAAAGTGCTAAGGCTAATACAACAAGATTATGAAAGTGTTTGCTTGATTGCGCTTTGCTTGTATAGAGTGTTGTGTCTTGTTGCTTGAATGAAGCCTCTATTTATAGGAGAGGTCTTGGCTTTGATTTCCGGACATAGCTCCTCCTTGGGGAGTGATTTGAATGCAAAAGAAACCATTTAAAATCATCAATATAGTCAAGTTAGAAATCAATCCCACAAAATAGGAAAAGTCATGCGAAAATGCAACGAATAGTTTGGTCGATAAACAAGGGTTGCGACCCAGTCACAGAGATAAGATTGAAATTGAATATCTGTAATTTTGACACAGGGGGGCCGGTCGGAGGGGATGCGATCGATAACCCTTGATGTAGACCTAGGTTGGGGTCGAGATAAAACTACAAACAGAGAAGATCAACCAAAAGAGGGACTCCCTAAACCTGGTCGCCCAGGGTCAACCTATTGAGCACGAAACAAATGTGTTGTCCAATTCTTTATCGAAAATAAACTCCAAAAATACTCCGAAAAATAGTAAAAATATTTTAAGTCGATCGGAATTATTTAGACAACATTTAGGGACATTGTTTTGGTTTAAAAACTCATTTGAACAAAATCGAACAAAATCATCAAAATCATGATAAAAACATTTATCTAAAAGTTAGACCGATTTATCAAATTTCTTGATTTAGAGTGATTTGCACTTTTGAGCGGGATAAGTATTATAGTCTTTTAAATTTGTGGCCTTTATGTAATTATAAGGAGGGTGTATTTGGAATTGGATTTTAAGAATAAAAAAGTAATTAGTCCAAAAAGGACTTCAAATGAATGATCTAGCCGCCTAGTTAATGGTACATACAAGCGGGGATGATCGTGGGTGGAAAATCCTCAATCACCATGGGGATCCGCCCCGAACGGGTGTATAATATTTTCTCCTCATTGGCGAGGACGGTGTGAGGACGAAGCTTGTATTCCCCCGCGGGACTTATATATATGTATATATAGTATAATACTTTTAATATATTTAATATATTATAAAAATATCCACATTATACTTAATTTATTTCATTTATTTTGTATAAAGAATGCATTACTAATTTTTTTCATATAATTTACACATTTGTGTAAAAATTTAATGATGAAAAATATTTATTTTTCTTCAAACGAAAAAAAAAAACAAATGGGATAGGGATCCCGCAACCTCGGGAACGGGGGACAGGATGGGGATCGCTCACCCGCCCCCACCCCGCTCCCGCCCGGTGACAACATCTTCAAGTGCCTTACTTTTTTCAAAATAGAATAGTTGACATTTACCCACATATCAAGTATATATACATAGAGATCAATCTTGTCCTTCAATGATAGAAGATTGTGTTGTAATAGTAATTGACTCATGTTTGATTTCATATGAGCGTGTGTGTTCTCTCCTATATTCCCCATTTATACTAAAAAAAAAGTATATATGCATTTCTTCTCATAAAAAAGGTATACATAAATTTTGTGTAACATGAATATTACTTAATAAATGCATTCTCAAAAGTGGGTGATACAAATTGAATCAAATGAATTTTGAGATGAACCATCGTTAGGATGTGTAATTTCATTACCCCAACCAACTCGTATCGCTATACATAATATTATTTTTTTTAATAATTAATGACTTTATTACATTGTTTTTATTTTATTAGCCACTTAGTAAACTAATTGTCATTTTGTTTTTCAATAATTTATATATGTATATTAGAATCACAAAATTTGGATCGACAGGGCCAACCCGAGTGCTCGGGGCCCGAATTTTTATGTGTAATTCTTGAGTTGGGCGAGCTCCAAAAATAAGCGGTATGATAACTATTTGGGTCCTCCCCTGTCTTGATTTTTCCGCTTAGCCAGGCAGGTCGGACTTTGGGTTGCTGCGTCGACCCGTCCCGAATACTCTCTCTCTCTATATATATATACACTAAATGTATAACTTTTTACCGAATCTTTAAGGGTTGTATGGTTTCATCCCAATGGAAACTCCAACCTTTATGGTTTGAGATACGTAAATTATGTTTGTTTTTACTAAATCTCATTAGAAATGTTCCATTTTCAGCTTCTCATTTTACAATCTCAACTCTAAACTCCAAATCCTCACACCTATATAATCAATTTTCAAAATATTACATCAAAAGGACCACTATACTACTTCCTATTCAATTTTAATCTTATATTATATAAATGGAACCCACTTACTATCACCCATATTCACATAAATTATGATTTACAAATTAAATTTTCAATGTGGTCCTTACCACTTACATATTATATATATAAATTATCATCTTATCACCATTTCCTAATAATAACATCCAAACTAAACATATTTGCAAATTGTTATTTATAGAATGATTACATAATTGGGATGTTCACAAGGGCATAATTACAAAAGACAAAACAAAATATATAGAGAAAATAGAACTATATATTACAAGCTTTCAAATGCAACCTCTTGAAACTGGATCAACTATAAAGCCGAATTGAGACGAAATTTCTTTCTCGCAAGACAATTACATCTCGACTAGTATTTACGATCCGACGTATTATTCCCAAAGATAAAATAATTTCGTCTTTGTGTAGAAAGCACCACCCACCACAAAAGACTCCAAACTAAAATGGTGTGACACAACCTGGTTGATGAACTCAAATGCGGTGATGTAACAACCGATGCAACACCTAAAGATAATGTGATGTTACATACCACTTCAACCGCCACTACCTGCAGAGGAGTTACAGATTAACGATCACACGAATATGGACGCCGCAATGTCAGGTGTCCGATTCATTGAACTCCAAGAATCAATCACTTGAATATGAGCCAATACCATTTTCGAGTGATAAAAGAGTGACAAAAGTTGAACCGTAACCTGGTCGTGGCCTAAGTCAGGTGGGCATGCATGCATGTGGTCCATTTGTGATCAACCACTTGTGTTATAATATATCTAACTAATAACACCTTCTAGTATATAAACTAGGATAAACAAGTTTTTGTTTTCAATGTGGGATAAAGTCAGAAACTTTTCAATTCTCTTTACATAATGTCCATTCGCGTGGGCAATTTCGTGTATTGATTTCTCATTTACGGAATTATGTTTTGAGAACTATAAAGTACTACGAACATCTACTCGGAGCATTGATTAACAATATACTATTTAACTCATTGCGAATTATATATTTAGCCACCGAAAATTTGGTCAAAATTGGGTCGACACTCGTTTTCTCAAAACCAAAATTTCAACATTTTCACCATGTAAATTCTACATCAAAATTTTTATAACCAAACGATGTTTTCATTTTGCAGAATCTTCAATAAAAATTGAGAATTTATCTTTCATGGGATGAAAAATGAATTTTCTCATTGGAATAGAAAACCATACAACACCTTAATAATTCATGATAATTGTTGCATATAATAATTTCAGTGTGTATCACATATTTTCTAAAATATTGTATTTTATATTAGTTTTCTATGCGTGAATCTGTTGTTTTTGCTAAATATTAAAAATGTCCACGAATAAAATAAAATAAAATGTGTCGGTATTATATTATGGTACGAGTGATTTTTATAGCTCTTATCAAAAAGATGCAATTTGCGTACCAAAGGACACAGATAAGAACATAAACATCATTTTCACTTAGGATGTGTTGTCAATCTTTGCGTGGTGCCAAGTGACAACAATACCAACATTACACATATTAATTACTAACCTTACGTGTTGCTATCAGATTATAAAATTACCTTTTCCTTATCTTCCTTTTTCTTTCATTCTTTAAATTTGCTAAAAATAAATAAAAAAACCCACAACTTTTTGCAGCAATCAAAGAGAACTAGAACAAAAAAAGTTCTTTTTGGAAACATATATTTGTAGAGAGCCTAAAATGGCAAATCCTGAAGAAAAAGTTGGAGGTCCAGCAACTGATGATGGGTTTGCTTATGCAGAAGAAGTTTTAGTTGATGGGGAAATGTTGGGACCCGAAGCTGTCGACCCGGATAACTCGAAACCCGACCCGGAATTCACCACTTCAAAACAGCTTAAGGTAAGTCTCTTAATTCTTACACCCAATCTTGGCAAGAAAATTATAAATTTGAAATGAAAGAAAAAACTAACCATGATACTTATCATTCTTTTAATTTTAATTAGCTACCTTTTATCCCTATTAAATTGGGAAGGTGGGGTGAAATTAATGGGAACAGATCTACATGTTCCTTAATAACACGTGTACAATTATGACGCTATACATGTATCATTCATCCAATTTATTAATGAAATATGAACGGGAATAGGACTGAGGAATATAAAATCTCAATCCGAAATTAAGTGTAATCAAAAGTTTTAGGTTTAATTACAAGAACTATTCGTGAAATTTAGTTTAATTACAGAAAAATCTAGTTATCTTCTAAAATTGCAAGTATCTGTCTGAAATTTGTTTTATTTACAATATTGCACCTCAATAGCTCTCGACAGGATGTTTGTTAGGTAAATACAAATTCAATTGGTATTTGTAATTTTGAAAGATAAAATAGTTTTTTTTTTTTTTAATTAGACAACTTTTGGGGTAGTTAAGGTTTTATTTAGCAAGTCCAAAAATAGAAGTACTCAATTAAAAAAGGAGATAATGAAGGGGGTGAAAAGTGAAAACTGAGAAATTTTATATTATTGATTCATTGGGTTTATTTTCTATTCTTCTTGAAGGAAGAAGCTGAAGAAGCAGAAAAAGAGAGTGGAAAGGGTGCACACAACCTTAAATCGACGATCATAATTTCAGGAGCAGTGGTGGCAGTTATTGGAGCTATTTTTGCTATAGCCAAGAAGATTAAAGAGGCTTGATTGACGCCTACGTCTACCACAAAATCGTGTTTACCACTTTCAATGTGGATGTAACGTTTCTACCTCTGGCATGGTTTATTGATGTATAATAGTTTTAAGATGTTAACAATTTATTTGCAAGCCTTACGGCTAATTTATCAATCACAATTCGTCTTCACGGGACAATTGGTTTATGTATGCAGAAAGTTGGAAAAAAAAAAAAAAAAAAAAGATTGTTCTCTTGGGGCCTTGGCTAATTTGTCAATCGAAACATATGATTTTTATGTTTGATTGTGGTGTTTTGGGACTCTGTTTTTGGAAGAATGAAGAGAATAGGAGTTTTGGGTGTGATTGGTTGATTTTTTTTTTTGTTTCCGTTTATCTCTATTTTTGGAGAGAATGGTTTGAGAATTTTGTTTGGCGAAATAATAGTGAAATTTGAGAATATGAATGATTGTAACATGGAAATTTAATAGGGATAGTGTGATGTGATGACTAGTTTTGATAGAATAGCTCTTAATAAAAATAATCGTGTATTTGTGATCTGAAAATATAGTTACTATAATTGAGGTATATTTTTTGAGTGAAAAATGATTGATTCAACTATATTTTTGAGTGAAAAATGATTGAAAAAATCAGGGATAGTGTGTTTTTTGAGAATTTTCTCATACAATTAACAAAAGAGTGGGAATTTTGCAAAATGAAAAATATATACAACCAAGTACAACATTTGAATCATGGGACGGATTTTTATTTATTTTTTAATTGTTGCACTCATGCCATCCTTTTAAATATAAGCAAGGGATAATATATATGAAATATCATTCTGACAACAGGGATAATTATATAAGAAAGAAATTCCTTCAGAAATAGACGGAGGTGTGATTTTAATTTATTTTTGTTATTTCTTTTTGAAGTCTTTTTTTGTAGTTTAGTATTATTTTTCTTTTGGTACCTGATCCGTTTGTGATTAGGATTTTTTTTCTTTCTTTTTATATATTTCTATTTATTTAAAAAAATATATAAGAAAACCCCGAAGATTGCGCTAATTACAAAAAAGTGATGTTTAGGCTTAATTTAAGGAGATAATCCTAATCTTTCTACAAATACCAAGGGTCTTAACATATTTTTTCTATACGAGGGGATGTAAACAATAATTTTACCTTCAGGGATTTTTTGTAATTCTCAAAAATTTCTGTTGGAGGTTTTTGTAATTAGCTCGAACCTTGGGATTTTTGTTTTGTAATCATCCCTTGAAAATATAGTGATTATGATTCATAACGAGTCATATATTGGGAAGAGGTATCCAAGAAGCACATTTCAACTTCCATAAGACGTGGTTAAGAACCAGAATACATTATTTGATTGCGGTGTGTCATTTTTGTCATTTGGTACAATAGGATTCAGGTTTCCATTCCTGTTCCATTTTCATGTTCCAATTTTTATTTCATGATCCATATGCATGGCAAGTGTAGAACATATGTCAAACAACAAAATGGGATAGGAATGTGGAATAGGAAATCTATTCCCGTACAATAAAAACAAATAGATTCTGTTTGCTTTTATTCGGTCAACTATACTGTGAATTTCATTTTAGTCCTGCACTGGTTCAGATTCTCTCTTTCTTGATCTCAAATACCAGCCGGTGCTACCAGCAATAGTTGCAATTCCAGCTGCAACAGCATAGTTTTTATATTTATCGGTCGACGATGCTTTAGACGATGAAGGTATCCGGTCACCTGGTTTAGCATCTGTCACAGATCCTGAGCCTCCAGAGGTACTTGCCGTAGTTTCACCTGATTTTGGGCCCTGATCAAAAAGTTGATATTTAAGAGCTTCCACCAAATTGGGAAGATAAATGATTATGCCAAAACAGTGTTGAGTGCATTTATTTGAATCAAGCTGCAGACAGAGCCCTGTACAGTCTATTAGATGGAAAACACAGCATAATGTGTACCTTATGTGCAAGCTTTTCCAACTTCTCTTGCTCCATTTTCTGGGAATTTGCAAAAAAAGTTTAGGAGTCAAAGTAATCGAACATTTGTTAAATTAGAGCTTTGTAAAATTGATGTTCAAGAATGCAAGACATGAAAAGAGTACTCAGTCAAACGAAGAATCTAATTAGACGCATCACCCGTTTTCAAGTGGGCGTCGTAGATAAACAAAACAATTCAGTGGCCACCTACGCATAGAGTATCTTTCCTTATAAGCCATGCCAATAGCACAATAAATGATTAAAGACGGAAAACATGATAATCAAAAATTTGAATCGGACAAGTGAAGGGATATTATCTCTTAGGTGAATTGCAGTGCCAATAAGATCCCCCATCTCTTCTAGATGTTGCTATCATAAGCTTTTCAGATGCATTATTCAGAAAGTATGAATCAATTTACACTATAACTGGAATTGTTAAGTTCCGTGGTATAAAGTCATATGCATATTGAAATCCATACAACTGAACTAGAAACGTCCATCACTTAGACCTTATATGCAAAATATAGCAATAGTTAAACTAAAAGAAAGCAACTTGACAGATATATTTCTCCAACAAAGATCAAGAAGCAATATCATGTAACATTAGGCAAGTTCAACTTGACGAAACAGATATGTCTAATATATATAAAAAAAATAAAAATAGCTACTCGGGCACGTGATTATTCGTGGAATTAGCCACATCAGAGCATTCATGGAAGCCCATTCGTGAAGTAAAAATAAAGGAATTTTCGTATTACTTGTGCCCAATTTTCCACACTGTATAAAGTAGGATTTTACTGAAAACTGCAAATATGGTGAAAAATATCAAGCTTCGCAGTTTATCTTATGATTTTCTCAAATATTTATTGTTCATAGAGAAGAAGATGAGCAAACTGCACCATGCTAACATACATCATATGCCATCAGTTGAATAAAATGACCAAGCGTCTGATGAAAAAACAAAAAGAAAAAAATTACCTTAATGTAGACATTTTCTGCAGCCTTCTCCTCTTCACCGAGCACTTTGCCACTGCTTGATAGCCTACGAGATACATATCTAGCAGCAATTCTAGTTGCCATGAAAGCACAAGATTTTCCTGTTAACCATACCGATTTCTATTCAATGCGATATATACCTGAGGGGCATATTTAAAGAAAATAACCGACCAGATAAAACTTGTCAATTAGCAAAGATGAGGAAATTGCGTGAACAAACAACTAGCCATCAGACAGCCAGGTCACTACATACATACTCAAAAGGATAAGTCAAATTATCACATCTCTACCATCAAACTCAGAAACTTCAGCTTCATTTTGTTTGTACCTCCAAATGCATGAATTGTCATGTACTTATTCAGGTACCAACATTATGGTTCGAATACGTTTTTAGGACTTTAGCACTAGCACATACATTTTCCTCATCAAATGTCATTCAATCCATAGAATGATGAGGAAAAAGCAAAAGGAGGTAAAGGCAATATTGTTAGATCAAATGGTACAATGGAATTCACATGATTGTCATTATACTAGATGCCAAATTTCCAAACATAGGAATTTAAAAGTAGAAAATGGCAACACATTTTCCATGAGAAAATCTTCTCGGATGACCCTGGCAACAAGGACGGAGATATGATTTGAGTAAATGTATTTCTTAAAATAAGGATACATCAAAGGATTCAGCCATATTAGCCAAGTCACAATTCCAGACTTCACCGGATTTTAGCTTTTCACAAAGGAAAGATGAGGTAAGGATTCAAACAACAGAGAACAAACAACGAGATGTGTTAACTATGCTTCATATTGGCAATGGGAACCATTAGCTATTCATGAAGCATAAACCCTGGAAGGCCAATGCACTAATAATGTGCTTTGTTGTTCAGCAATTAACAATTAACAAGTACCATATTACCATTCATAAATCAAGAGAATACAATTAGACCAGGGAGGTATAGGAGAGCTTGTTTTACATGGAAACCATTACATTCCTCTAATTTGGAACTGGTATGGAATTGATTCAATCATGGAATCATGAATAGCCATTGGTTAATCTGTCCATAGACATCATAATCTAGACTTTTTCTTCTATATTTAATATGTGGAACGTTTTTTTCGAAAAAGTTATAGCAAGACAGCTGGTAGAACTGTTAGACTTGCATCGGCTTATTCAGTTTGTTATCCGTTTCACCGAGAGTTAGGCTTTCCCACGATAATGGAAAGGTCAGCGGAATGCGTAAAGGAATGTGCAACGCTCAACCCCGTTTCATGCTGGAGGAAAGAAAGCTTCTTGCTTCGTCAGCCGATATGAAGAACCGAAAGACATCTCTACTATGGCACCATACATATAACTTTTTAGTTTTGAAGAACACCGCCATTCTTGGTCATCCAAAATTTCTCTCACCATAGGTTAATCAAGATCAGATGTAAGTAATAACAGCCAAGAATTCAGAATTTATTATTAAGAAACATCAAATTATACTTCAAGCAAGTGAGCTATCCATGGAAATCAAATGCTCGCAAGGATGATTAACAAAAAATAACAAAAACAAAAACAGTAAAGAAAAAGAAACTTGAAAAATCAATCGTCGCATATATAGATGTGTCTGTGTATATACGCGCGACTATACAGATATATAAGTCTGTATCTATAGGTTTGAGTATTTTTACCTTAGCACCTGAAGGTCGGAGAGGGAAATGGAGCTTAAAATCTAGAGAAGGATTTTTCTAAGATTTGTATTTGGGGGTTTTGAAATAAGAATGGTATAATGGAAAGGGAATTTGGAGAAATGTCACTTTTTACAAATTTTTTGGAAAAATACCACCCAACTTAAATTCTCTAAAGTATATCCCTTATCCTTGTGAAATGTCCAAGATATCCCTTTAGAAAGAAAAGGACCCAAAGGCCAAATTACTTTCCCCCTCATTCTCACGTGTCTGAGGAAAAAAATAAAAATTCAACAATTATATATATATATATCTCCCCTTCATGTCTCGACTTTTTCTGGCGTTTCTTGACTAGTTGACGCGTCATCTCTCGTATTCTTTCTAGCACGTCCCTCAGTATTCTCTCCGTGCTCTCCCTATGTGTCGTGCTCTGTTCGTGGTCGCATTCCATCACGAAGTTAGTTACTATTTCTCTTCCAACCGGATGTCCCATCGAGACCGTTGTCTCCTTATTCTCTTTCCGGCGTCCATTATCAAGTACATTTCCTGGTAAGTTCGATTTTTGCTATATTGTTCTTCAAATCTAGGGTTTTCTAGGGTTTCTTTTTGCATTTATGTATGATTTTTTTTTCTAATTGTTTTCTTCAGAAAATGTGTTGTATTATGCTTTCAAGTTTTCATCTTTGGTTATTGTTGCGTTCAATTTCATTTTCGGTCAGCTTTTTGGACTTTCATGGGTGTAGGGTTGATGGGTTTTGGTCAAAGATCTCTGCGTTTTTTGCCCAAAAATAATGTTAAGTAATTGTGATGTTTTGAGTCGTTTTGATGGGTTTTGGGTCGTTTTTCAGTTGTTATTTGTGATGTTTTTCAGAAAGGAATAACTCCAAACCATCCACCTCTCAACCGGTTTTGAAATCTATTCCTAAAGGTCTAACTACTTCAAATAATTCTTATTACGCTAGTGATGGGGATGATGAGGAAACGACCGCCTTAGTACGAAAAAACGCAAAATTTGTAAATAAAAATAAGGCAAGACACAATTCTTGCTAAAAATGCAAAAAATCCGGGAACTTTATCGCCGATTGTCCCAAAATAGCGTAGGAGTAACAAAAGAAGAAAAAATTCTTTCCGAAAAGAAGGCTTTGAATGTGGGCGTTAAAACATGGGACGAGCTACTTGAAACGTCCGAATGAGGAGGAAGAAGCCAAGCAAGGACTTATGGCCATAAACGATGAAAATAATGAGGTACACTCTAAATCTTCTTCTTTATCTTTAATTGATAAACCTCGGGAGATTATGATGAATTACAAAATGAATTTAGAGAGACATGATTTGTAAATACAAGAGTTTGAAAAAGAGTTTAAAGAGTTAAAATTTGAAAAAGACAAGTTATTTACTTTTTATGAATCTCTTGATCATGCTCCTTCGATTACTCTTGCTAAAGTTAAAAGTCTTGATTCAAAATCAATTGCTCACTAAAGAAGTAGAAAATTTGAAAAAGGATGTACAACGTTTCAACTTAAGTACCGATAAGGTCACAAAAATTCTTGGGGTTCAAAGAAGTGAGCAATCTAAACTAAGACTTAGTTACAAACATTTTCAAAAGAATTTCAAGAAAAATAACTAAGCTCCAACTTTCATTCGTGCTAGTACTCCTAGAATAACTTACTTGTTTTATTGTGGTAAAAATAGACATCTCTCTAGCAATTGTAAAGTTAGAAACAGTAGTACTCATTATTGGAGATCCAAAGATCTCAATGTTAACTCCCATGGACCCCAAAACTCTAGGTACCTAAAAATAATTTATTTGTAGGTACTAGGGGCAATTACAATCACGGATGATTCCAAATGGCCCGTGGACAACGAGTGTTCATGCCATACGACCGGGAAGAGAACAACGTTTTACCAACATCAAACTCCAAGAAGAAGGAATTGTCATGTTCGGGAATGGCAAAGGCAAAATCCTTGGCAATGGAGATGTTGGTAATTCTTTTTTCTCATTACTTGATGTTTTATTAGTAGATGTGCTTAAGTTTAATTTGATAAGTGTAAGCCAACTTTGTGATTTAAATTATGATGTTCTCTATAATAAAATAAAATGCATTATTCTCAAAAATGGTAAAATTATTTGTGAAGCTAGCAGAAAAGGCAATCTTTATTAAATTTGTACAAGTGATTTTGTTAGTCAAAATATTTCTTGTCTTGTCGCTAGCAATGATTTAACTAGTTTATGTCATAGGCGACTTGGACACGCTGGATACAGAATTTACAAACTATTTACAAAAATCAACATGTCAAAGAACTAGCCAAATTGAATTTGGAAAACCTTGGCTTATGTAACACTTGTCAAAAGAACAAATTAGTTTTAAGCCCAAAAATGAAATCTCCACAACCAAGCCTCTACAACTTCTTCATCTAGATTTGTACGGGGATATTGGCACAGCTAGTCTAAGTGAAGAATATTACACCTTTATTATAGTTGATTATTTCTCTAGATATACTTGGGCTATTTTTCTGGCTAATAAAAGTGATGTCGCTAATGAGTTTTCTAAGTTGTATATACTTATCTAGAATGGAAAGGAAGATACTATTAAGTCTATAAGAAGTGATCGAGGAGGTGAATTTGATGGTGAATTAGAATCTTATGTGAAACCAAGGGATATGCTCATAATTTTCCGGCTCTGAGAACTCCTCAACAAAATGGTGTTGCCGAAAAAAAAAACCGGACCTTACAAGAAATGTGTCGGTCTATGCTCGATGAATTTTCACTTCCAAAATATTTTTGGGCGAAGACGTAAACACCACTTGCTATGTCATAAATCGGGTATATCTTTGTCCCAAGTTAAATAAAACTCCATATGAGCTTTGAAAAAAACACCAAATATTAGTTATTTCAATATTTGGTTTCAAGTGTTTCATCTTGAACACCAAGGATCAATTGAACCCCAATGTGTTTGGTTTGATTATGATGAATCGAATTTTGAAAATATTTAAAGCGGAAGTATTGTCACAAAAAATAGGAACATTTTCGAAGGAACATTTATAATCCACTAAGGTTTGTTTCATCCAAAGTAATTGTGTACAACAAAAAGCCGCGGAAATATATTTGGTTTCCGCCGTTGATAAAGATACAAAATTTTGTTTCTTTAAAAACCATAAAACTAGGCAATCGCCTAAAAAATTGACACGAGCTGGAAGTACGTTTATTATCATCAATATTGCCGGCATAATCCAAGTCACTATATAATGCGTATTGAATAAAGTCTATGTTTGCATTTTGTGCATTTTAAAACTTTGGGGTGAAAAATCACATTTTTAAAACTAAAATTCGGATAGAGGAAGTGCACTGAAGCAGGGACAAGTCGCTGTGGAGGGCGACCAGTCGCTGTCTTCAGGCACCGGTCGCCCCCCATAGCGACCGGTCACCCTATGTGCTGAGATTTTTTTAAAATCGTATGTCCTCCTTCGTTTTATTTTCCAACTTTCACACCCCTTCGCCCAATTCACACATATCACTCAAAATTATTTTCTCGTGCAACTTCCACTGTATTAGGCTTCTACAATGTCTATCTTATACATATTATTCATCTTCCACAATCATTGGTAAATTTTTGCTTCACTTTTCTCATCTCAATTGGGTTGAACCCTTGGCTATTTTTGGAAACTGTGATATTGATGTATGTTGTATTAAATTGATGGGGATTATGTATTTTGATGGGTTACGGCTATAGAATTATGATTGGTATTGAATTTTTTTGGCTCAAGTCTATATACAAATGACATATACATCTTTGTTTTCTATCTATGCATGCCAAGTGTTTGATATAATGTCTCAATGATATTTCACTCTTTTGTATGATATCCTTGACTACAATTGATTGCAATCCACATATTGATTATGTTTATGTATCTCTCCCATGTTCTTCAAATGATATTATGATTCCTTGTACTCAAAGCATGATATTTTTATGATAATTGCTCTTTTTTTTTAATCCTCATGCGCACTTTGATATCTATATATGATGTTTTTATTGTGCTAATAATCTTTTTGATGATTCCAAAGGAAGAGAAAATGAAATGATTTTATAAGCTAATGGTAAGAACAATGAGCTAAAAAAGCTCATAAAAAAACTCGATCATAAAAAAGCTATAAGTTGTGGATTATTGTTGATTTTATTGAGCCTTATGACTGATGAGTTATTCTTTTATAGGGGTCTTTTAAGCTCTTAAGCCTTTTAAACTATATTAAAAAGCTAAGCATTTAGCTTAAGTATATTCTTTTTTGTTTTGCTTTTATACTTAGCATGTTGATAGGGGATTTTAGAACTTATTTTTTGAAAAACTTTTGCTCATTTCCCTTATAAATTTTTGCTTTGAAAAGTGTTGTTAATCGGATAGATTATTTTTTACCTGGAAAAAAACTTATTCGCTCTCGTAAAATTATTTTGGTTGTAATCATAAAAAGGGGAGTTTGTTAGAAAAATATTTTTATTATAATTTTGATGATTTCATATAAATGAGTTTTATACCAAAACAATATCCCCAAATATTGTCCAAATACTTCAAAATATTTCAAATGATTTTTACTAATTTTTGAAGATTTCTTGAATTTTATTTTTGACAAAATTCGGACAACCTCTCTGTTGGTCGACCGATCGCCTATAGGGAGAGTCGTACCTGAAAGTTTGCAAATGACATAACAAAATAGAGAGAGACAAAAGGGGTAGGCGACCGGTCGTCCTAGGGTGCCTGCAGTTCCCATTTTTTTGTTAAAATCTCTTTGTTTCAATAGCGAACGATCACTATCCAAGAGTAACCGGTCGCCATGTACATTGATCGGTCACCCTAGACCGTAACCAGTCGTCCTCTATGTCGAATTGTATCAAATCTTGATCCAACGGTTTAAACTTTTTATTTTTCAACATAGCGACCAGTCGCCCTATGATTTTTGATAGCAAATTCTATTCATTGCTTAAGCACTTATCAGCAAGATCCACTTTATCAATTTTTGACCTTTATTGTAAATCTTTTGATCATTATTTTGCAGGCAAATCTCAAAATAGAGGAGCCTGTGTTAGAAGTCAAATCTTGAAGATCTCCTATAAATAGATAAAGAAATTGAAGGATCAATAGAACACATCAATCTACAAAACACAACAAGAAATTGGCAAAAATCTCTAAGTCTTCATTTTCATATTTTTGTTGTATTAAGCCTAGACTTCATTTTCATATCTAGCTTGATATGCTTTCCTTCTTGATTACACTTTGCACTTTTGAGTTGTAATATGTTCATTCAAAGTGTAATCTTGATTTTAATTATAAAATCATCCAAACCAAGATCTACTTGTTGAGTGTTTTTGTGGTACGAACACACGCTTGGTTAATTTATAGGTGTTGAAGAGTATGGCGCTCTTCATAGAGGTGTAGAAGAATTTAGTGCTCTTCTAAGTTGGTGTTGTAAGTGTGTGGTGCTCTTCAAGGTGAAGGTCAGTAATTGTTTGGTATCAATAAAACTTTTTTCTTTTTGAAATCTATTCGGACATACCGGGTGGTAGAGCACGTAGGCCCTAGGTGGATTGAATCTCTATGAATCATTGTGTGTTGATTTATTTTTCTCGCATTTCTACTCTTCATCTTCTTCATATTCAAAAAATAGGAAAAGATAAAAAAATCGCAAAATCTATTCACTCTCCCTCTAGATTTTTGTGGCCCCTCGGGCTAACATCAATGCCTAGTTCAATCAAACACATGAGTTGTATTTGGACTTCTACTTTGCAAATGTGACATTAAAAGGGGTATGAGCAAAATAAGTGAGGCATTTGTCTGCAGAACTATTTGATTCCCCAAACTTGAATTATGTGCCAAGATGTATTGGCAAATCATGAAGAAAGGAAAGAACTTTTTCATAAAAGAGATTTACCAAATCCAATTGTGCCATCTAGTTTTGTTAAATATCAACTTTTACCTTTATTTTTGGCACAATGAAGATGTAAGTATGTACCTTTTATCCAAAATACAATGATAAATGAATTCAAAGTAGCATCATTTCCGAATACAAACTACATGCATCTTAACATTAGAAATACAAGTTGAAATCGTCATTAGTTGGTCAATTACAGAAAAAAACTTATTGTATTAAAATATCCAATATGAAAATATACTACTTGATAGGAAAACAATGATACATCAACAATTCCACTAGAAACTCCCCAAAAATCCTAAACATAAGAGCATTACATTTATATTGCTTAGTCTTAGCAAATCATCACAAAAAATATTACATAACTCGGGGCAAGGACCCCTAACAAAATAATACAAAACGTAATAATGGCTAAATATTACAACACCAGGTGATACACCTAGATTAATTATACATTTTTGATTGGGGTCTACAAAATATATACTCAATTAAAGCCCCACAACATGTTTCCTTTCAATAGCACACCACTCATTAAGGCGAATAAGCGACATTCCAATAACACCACGCCATTACGTAATGAACAAATGCCAAAAACAAACCACTATCGTAATAAGTCACGATACCATAGCCAAATCTGTTGGAATTGGTCTTTGAAACCGGTGTTGACCCGATTTTGACCATTAATTGAGTGGTTTCCATTTGTGAAAAATGGAATTAAATTATTTGTAAAAATTCTACTAAGAGAGTAGATGAGAATAGCATTTGGAATTTCTCAAAACCGATTCCGGTGAATGAGAAATCAATGCTAGAAGTTAGCCACTTAATACAAATAAATGGTATAGAAAATGGAAAATGTGGGGGAGGAGATGCTCCATCCCACATAGGAAAAATGAGGCAAAGTTGCACACTTTATTTATCCCAAGTTGGACAAATGGGTTTGGGCCCTTGGGAGCACCAAAGTTTTTAAAGGGAGAGGACCTACATGCTTGTGGGTTTGGTTCAAAAGCACACATGCTCACATGTACACCACGCCATGCCACGCACGCCGACTCGCCCGGCCAAAGTCCCGTCCAGGTCGCGGTCGTGGGCTTGGGCTTCAAGGCCCTTATTCTTTTGGACCAAAAACCTTTAAAATTAAATATTTAATTAATTTTTGTAATTAATTAAATAGATTTAATTAATTTTCGTAATTAATTAAAAGAGTTCAACAGGAATTATTTCGGCCCACAAGATAAGGAGAAGCACGACCCGTGCGGTCGGGTCGTGCTACTCCGCCAAGAATCTGCGCCTACACGCACGGCAGCGCGACGCCCGTGCCTGTCCTGGGTCATCTTGGGTGCCGGGTCCGATCTCGCACGCATGGGCGGCGCACGCCGTGCGTCTAGGCCGTGGTTCTCCGGACAAATGCGTGCTTCGGTCTGAAGGTGCTTTTTCGAGTCTCCACAGACGCGATTTTCTCATGACGGCCACTTCGTTGCTATATTAACGAAGCCCCTCATCGATGAAATAACACACGAAAAACTCGTATAATAACCTATCATTTGCATCATACGAGCATATTGATTTTTTCCCTCGCTCAAAGCTTGAAAGTTCGAACTTTTGTTTGTTCGTTGTTCTAGTTTCTTTGTCTTTGCTAACCGGATCGTAAAGTCATTGTATCTTAGAGGCGAGAGCGAAACCGTAAGCACTAGTATACGGGGTGTTTTCGTCTTGCGAGATAGAATCGACTCGCCTCGACTTAAACTATACACAATCCCAAATGCCATTTTCTTCAAACAAAACCTTCCACCGATAATTTTAACCAACAATCGCAAGACGAAAAATAAGTTTATGTTCAAGACGATGGCTTCCAGTTCGATCTCGTTCACACCCATGGCTGCTGCGCCCGCTCACGGCGAAAAGCCGCCCAAATTTTCCGACGCCGACTTCAAACGTTGGCAACAAAAGATGCTATTTTACCTCACTACTTTGGGGTTGGCTCGTTTTCTGAAAGACGACCCCCCTACTGCCGTTGGAGAAGACGAAGTTGACAACAACCGGAGAATCGTTGTGGATGCTTGGTATAACAGTGATTTTCTCTGTCGCAACTACGTCTTGAACGGGCTAGACGACACTCTCTACAACGTCTATAGCACATTCAAGATGTCCAAGGAATTGTGGCAGTCCTTGGAGAAGAAATACAAGATTTAAAGATGCCCACAAAGAAATTTGTTGTCGGCAAATTCTTGAGTACAAGATGGTTGACACCAAGACAAAGGTGATCACCAAGTTCGGGAGATTCAAATCATCCTTCACGACTTAGTGTCTGAAGGGATGCTTTTGAATGAATCTTTTCAAGTGGCTGCAATTATCGAAAAATTGCCGCCATTGTGGAAGGATTTCAAAAACTACCTCAAGCACAAGCGCAAAGAGATGGGGCTTGAGGATCTGATTGTTCGGCTTCGCATCGAAGAAGACAATCGGAAATCAGATGTTAAAACCAGTAAATCTGGAATGGAGGCTAAGGCCAATCTTGCTGAGTCGAGCACTAGCAAGAAACGTAAGCACTCCGGGAAGGAGAAAGGCAAGGCCAAAAAGTTCAAGGGGAATTGCTACAATTGTGGCAAACCGAACCACATGGCGAAGGATTGCCGACATCCGAAGAAGGGCAATCAAGGTGGCAACCAACAAGCCAATATGAGGGAGGATAAGTCGGTTCCAATAGACTTGTCGGAGCTCGATCTATCCGCCGTTGTGTTTGACGCCAATATGGTGGATAACCCAATGGAGTGGTGGATAGATACCGGGGCTACTCGTCACATTTGTGCCGATAAGGAGATGTTCTCATCCTACACTCCGATTAATGGAATGAAGTTGTTCATGGGAACTCTTCGACTTCCAACATCGTTGGGCTTGGAAAAGTGGTGCTCAAGATGACTTCCGGAAGGAGCTTACGCTTGTGGATGTGTTGCATGTCCCGACATCCGCAAGAATTTGATTTCCGGTCCTTTGCTTAGCAAGGCCGGCTTTAGACTAGTGTTTGAGTCCGACAAGTTTGTAATGACCAAGAATGGTCGGTTTTATGTAAAGGTTACCTTGATAAGGGCCTGCTCAAAATGTCTCAGAATGTCTTTTTCCGCCAAGAGGCGAAGAATAAAAACGTTACTTCATTTTACTTGTTGGATTGTTCTAATTTATGGCATGATAGATTAGGACACGAAACTTCAACACAATTAAAAGGTTAGTGAATCGAATTAATACCTACGTTTAAAACCGATTCACAAGACAAATGCGAAATTTGTGTTGAAGCAAAATTGGCCAAGGCACCGTTTCATTCGGAACGATAAGTACCAAACCACTCGAGTTAATTCATACGGATGTGTGTGATTTAAAACTTGTGCAAACTCGAGGTGGGCAAAAGTACTTCATAACGTTTATAGACGATTGCACAAGATATTGTTATGTATATCTCTTGAAAAGCAAAGATGAAGCTTTAGTAGCTTTTAAAACTTATAAGAATGAAGTTGAAAATCAGCTTAATCTTAAAATTAAGATGATTCAAGTGATAGAGGCGGAGAGTATGTTGCTCCGTTTGAAGAATTTTGCTCGAAACGGGTATAATTCATCAAACGACTGCACCTTACTCACCTCAATCAAATGGTGTTGAAGAACACAAGAATCGTACTCTTAAGGAGATGATGAATGCGATGTTGATAAGTTCTGGCTTACCCCAAAACTTGTGGGGGGAAGCCATACTTTCTGCGAACTACATTCTTAATAAGATCCCACACAAAGGTAAAAACAAAACTCCATATGAGTTATGGAAGAGACGTAAACCGTCATACAAATACCTCAAAGTGTGGGGATGTTTAGCTAAAGTCGAAGTACCTAAACCAAAAGAAGTAAGAATCGGTCCGAAGACGAACGATTGTGCTTTCATTGGATATGCTAACAATAGTAGTGCATATCGCTTTTTAGTGCACAAGTCAAGAATTCTGATATAAATAAAGGTATGATCATTGAATCAATGAATGTCAGATTCTTTGAGAATATCTTTCCGAACAAAGAACGGAAAGAAGAAAGTTCGAGTAAACGGACTTATGATACTGCAAGGTTACCTCAAAGTGATGATGAAGAGGAACCAAGACGCAGTAAAAGGACAAAAGTGACTAAGTCTTTTGGTCCTGATTTTCTAACTTATATGTTAGAAAACGAACCCCGAACTATTCAAGCATTGTCAGTCCGAGCTCCTCTCGGAAAAAGAAGCTATCAATAATGAGATAGATTCCATCATGCAAAATCATACTTGGGAGTTGGTTGATCTCCCACCGGGTTGCAAACCTTTGGGATGCAAGTGGATCCTTAAAAGGAAGTATAAAGCGATGGATCTATTGACAAGTATAAAGCCCGATTGGTAGCTAAAGGGTTTGACAAAAGGATGTTAGATATATGTTTTTATCAAGATTTTGATGATTATGTTTAAATGAGTTTTTATACCAAAACAATGATAATAAATGTTGTCCAAATACTCCTAAATGATTTAAAATGTTTTTTGCTAATTTTGGAGTATTTCTTAGAATTTATTTTTTGATAAAAAATGGACAACACTTTTGATGGTTTTATTTAAATTGGTTTTTACACCAAAACTATGTTTAAATGTTGTCAAAATACTCCCAAGTGATTTAAAATGTTTTTACTAATTTTTTGGAGTATTTCTTGAAGTTTATTTTTGATAAAAATCGGACAACATTTAATATTGGAGGTCGACAGAGTGGCCTCTATACGTCGACCGTGACGAAGAACTCAAAATTGAAACAGAACTCACTAGGTCAAGAAAATCGAAAGGGGGACCGGTCAAGGTGAGGCCGACTGGTCGCACCCTTAAAGCGGCCGCACCCCCGTCGACCTGGCCGACCCCCACGACGACCATGCCTGGATCGCACTAATTTTTTCAAACGGTCGAAATCTTCAACAGGGCAACCGGTCGCCCTATGCTATTTTATTTAAAAAAATTTAACGGCCATATTAAATAGTTAATACTTTATGTTGAAATCAAATTAAATAACTCTCATTTTGAATATTTTTGTGTATTTTTCAATTTTCATACTCATTTATTGATAATACAAATTATCAATACTTTAAAAAATTATATATATCTATATTAAGCATATAAAAATGTGCCCCTCATAAAAGAGTATTCTTGTTAATTTTCTTCTAAAAGAGTATAATGATTGTATTAAATAATTCATACTTTATGTGTAGGAGTGAGCCCGTGTAGGAGTGGCCAAATAGAACCGAAATCGAGTTCTAAATCGAAATCGAATCGAAATCGTTAATCGGTCAATGGTTCCAAAACTAGAACCGGAATCGGAACCATATAGACCATTCCTTCTAGTTCATTGGTCTCAAAAATCGTGGAACCGACAGTTTTAACCGTCAGTTAGAACCTTATGTGGAACCGACAATTAAAACCACCGATTTCAAGGTAAAACCAACGATATTTATGTTTCTTGGTTAAAATATGCTAGAAGAAATGTTAAATATTTATTGTAATGTTTTACATTCAGTAATTACATGAGACGATTTTAAACCAAATGTTGTAAGCAAATTACGTGATCTTTGATTCGTCTATACTCTAATAGTATATATAGACAGTTTCATATTATTATAATATTAAATACAAAACTTAATTGAATATTAAGTCCACGTCTTTTTCTTCCTTTTACCTTTTTTGGTAAGTGAAATAAATCATGTTTAAAAAATAAAAAGATTATCTAAAGATAAACAAACGGTTCCGATTAAAACCAGAATGGAACCATATGTCGACGCGGCTTCCTCTTTCTTTTCTATGGGTGTGAGACACGGTTCCCAATCCTCGAACAATAAGGAACTAAAACTCGGCGGTTTTAGAATCGAACCGTGGTCCCGAAACCGTGGTCACCTAAGCCCGTGGACAACACCTATCTCCTCATTTGTATGATATTGTGAGTGTTTGCAAAAATTTCTACTTTTAAAAATGTGATTTATTAAGTAGAAATGTAAGTTGTCGAGAATCATAAATTGGTAGTGTTTGAAAGTAGAATGAGAAGTTGAGAGTGCTTGGTGAAAAGGTTAGAAAAATGCTTATTTATTTGTGAAAGTCAAACTAGAAGCAGAATCATAAAATATAAAGCACCCCCTCCCTAGTCCCTGCTTTTAGATTGTGATTAGTGAAGCAGAATCAGAAGCATACATTGACATTTTGCAAACACTACAAAAAGATTTTTTTCAGCCAAAAACTAAGAAATATTTTTTTAGTGATTGTAGACACTCCCATTGTCCACTTTGGGCCAAAAGCCCCGATTGTTTTATTTTTGGGCTTCCAACCAAAAGGTTTCATACCAATGGAGATGTTCATCTTATAAACCCATAAGATATTATACCATATCGGCGTGTTTGGGGTTTGTGAAAAGGTATGATAATATCCTTATCACCTCTTTTCATTGCATTTGGGCTTTATGATACCGACCCGCATGATAGGGATGAGCCCATGAATTTATCATCTTTTCAATTGATACTACATCACACCAAATAGGTGGTATTAAATAGTACCAGCTTATCCTTACCTCTGCAATTACCTTTTCGTCCTCAAAATAAGACACGATGTTCATATTTTAACCCTGAAGATGTGGAGAATTTCAAAGTGCCATCCAATAAATACAACTTGTCTGAAAACAGAAATGCCCTAGCCGCTGTGCAAGAAAGACGCGAGGTATGTTCTTCTTCCCATTTTCTTCTTCAATTTGTTCTGAAGCTTTTTATTTTCGAATGAATCGAAGATTTTGCAACGTTTTCGAATGTATTATTTGGACATTGCTGAACATGTTTCATATTGTTAATTTAGCAATGATTTTTAAATTTATCCCATTTTATTTGAACAGATTAACACTGTAGAATACGATTGGAGCGCCACAGGTACGATCATTTTGCATACCAGCCCTCGTATTTTTTGTTTTTTTACGTTTTAGGGTTTTGATGGATGAAGAAAATAAATGTATCATTTTTTTCGCTTTCGGCTATTAGGTCAACCACAACAAGAATGACTTTCTTGTGTTATTAGTTTAAGGGAAGGGTAATATGATTTTAGTTAGGGGTTACACGACTATCTTCAAATATTGCTTCGTATGGATCAATTTCATGAGTATTTTTTATTTCAAATAATCGATTGATTTTAAAATCTCATTTTAATACGTATATGGATTCTCAAGATGCCGTTGTCGTTGTTGTTGTTTTGAGGTCGTTAATATAATTACAACTTTTCTCTTTTTTATTTATTACTATGAGAAGACTATATGTCTCCCCATCGCTGACGGCCGCGATTGAGACGTACTCCATATCGAATGATCGCAAATAGACGACCAACTTAAACACATGCATGCTCGTTAATGTTAGCGGTGTGGATTGCATTAAGCAACTTCGAATGGATAGAGATTCCTTTTCAAGATTATGCTTTCTTCGAGAACGTTGGTGGCCTTGTTCGTATTGCTAGACAGTTCAAATCAATGAGCAAGTCGCAATCTTCTTGTCCGCTTCTTGCACACCACAAAAACAATCGTGTAGTCAAGTTTGACTTTAAACGCTCAGGTTACACCATTAGCCATTATTTCAATCTTGTTCTCGATGCGGTCATTAAAGCCGCATAACATTCTATTGGTAACACTGACCTTTGGGCCTGGCCAGAGACTTTAGGTGGAAGTGGTTCAAGGTAAAATATCAACCTAAAAAAGCTGGGTAGTGAAAAATGGACTGCACATGTTTAGATGACTTTTTGACCATCGATTGTTTATTTTTATGATTTAGAAGTGCTTAGAGCACTAGATGGGACATATATTAATGTTCGAGTGCACGATTGATAAAGCAAGGCATAGGAACGAGGAAAGGTGATGTGTCGGTGAACTTGTTAGTCATCTGTAATCAAGAGATGAAGTATACATTCGTGTTGTCCGGATGGGAGGGTTTAGCCGCGGATAGTCGTGTGTTACGTGATGTAATCAGCCGACCTAGTGGTTTAAGGGTCCCGACTGGTATGGAACTCTCTAACGAAATTTTTATATTTTAATTTTAGCCCATCAAAATGATAAAATAGATAAAAGAGAACAAAAATACCTAAGTGCACTTTTCTTATTTTCAGGTAATTACTACTTAGGCGACAATGGGTACACAAACGGTCCAGGATTTCTAACCCCTATCGGGGTGTTAGATATCATCCGGATGAGTTTAAATGTGGTGGCTCTTCTTCTCGAATTCAGAACCTGTTCAATTTGCGTCATGCAAAGGCTAGAATATTATAGAACGTTCTTTTGCTTTGCTAAAAGGACGTTGGGCTATATTAAGGAGTAATGCGTTTTATTCAATTAAGACACAAAATCGAATTATTATGGCCTCATTGTTTGCTTCACAATTTAAACGCACCTCCACGGGCGTTGATCCTTTGGATGATGAGGTGTCGGAGTATTTTGTTCAAGACGCAAACAACCACAATGACGCAGACTATGTTGACCAAGTTGAGCCTACACAAGAGTGGACCAATTGGAGAGAGTCATTAGCTATTGAAATGTTTAACGAGTGGAATGCCCGTTAACCTCTTGATAGGATCATGAACAATTATGAAATTTATTTTATTAGTGGCTGTTATTAATGTTGAACCTGTCTTGTTAATTTTCTGTATTTGTTAGACTATGTTCAACTTTTTTTATGATGTATTTTGTGAAACTAATCATGTATGTAATAGAAGATGTACTTGTTGAACTGTTTTGATGATGTAATTTAATAATTTAGGTGAGGAATTCTTTGGTAGCTACCAACTTCTGCTTTTAAATAACAAATGTATCACAAGTTGTGCAATTTTTATACCAATTCTCTGAGTTTGATGTTGTAGTATGGAATCTTCGGCGAGTGTTTCTAAGATGACTGATCAGTCACGCAAAGGCTCATGCAGTCGACGATCGTGGACTGCTCAAGAAGAAATGGTTCTACTTAACTCTCTCAAGGAACGGTTGTTACCGGATGGAAAGGCGATAATGGGTTCGAGGTCGGGATATCAAGCGCTACTTGAGGCGGCTATGATCAATGCCTTCCTCACACCGATCTAAGAGCATCGCCACACATTAACTCAAAAATTCATATGCGGAAGAAGGATTACGGATCCTTGAGTACAATGATGAGAACATCCGATTTCGATTGGAATGAAGATATGAACATGATCACGGTAGAGAAAGATGAGCAATGGCATGACTATGTGAAGGTATTTGAATTTATTTAAATACCAATGTGTTTCCCCGTCTCAAGTTTAATGTAATTTTGTAAATGTTAAATGTATGTTAAATGAGAGACCACAATGCTAAGGGGATGAGATACAAAGTATGGCCTTATTTTCCCCACTAGAGAGATTTTTGGTAAGGACCAAGGGCAACTAGGAAAATGCACACGTACATTTGTGGAAGTGATACAAGAGGTCTTTGGAGCAGCCGTCCCAAAGAACGCCATTCGCAGCAGCCGCCCATCTCAAAGAATAGCCCCCACGTGAAACGACTCGAGAGACACAAACCCAGGCAAAGGGGTGGATGCAACATCCTCATTCCATCCTGGAAACCGCTCAACCGACGATCTAAGAATAAAAAGAAAAAGAGGGTTCGGGATGATGATGTAGACCGCAGATTCATTGACTTGATGGCTACCTTTGTGAAAAACTGATGCTGTCTTGGTGATCTTGATAACCGCCTTGGGGTCGAACTAGACGCCGTAAGTCCAAGTCGCTACGATAATCTAGAGGGGTGAATAGATTATCTCCATCTTTTCGATTTTACCCTCCTTTTCGAACCGAATGCTCAAATACAATAATAAAGGTGCGGAATGTAAACAACACGCGGCGATTTAAAGAGGTTCAACCCACCTAGGGCCTAATCCTCTACCACCCCAAGATATCCGGATGGATTTCAAAAAGAAAAAGAATTTTATTAATTACCAAAATTAATACAACACCAACTTACAACGACACCTTGAAGAGCACCACACTCTTCTTCAACACCACCTTTGAGATTACCACAATCTCTCTTGAAGATTACCACAATCTCCAACGGCACATTGTGAAGATTACCACAATCTTCAATCTTGAAGAATACCAAATTATTCAACACCTCAAAAAAAGATCACCACAATCTTCTTGCACCTATCACCTAGATCATCCAAGTGTGTTCTTACCACAAGAACACTCACAAGGATATCTTGTGTTGAATGATAACCCAAATTCAAGATTACAACTCGATAATGAATAATACAATTTGAGTGCAAGTGTAATCAAGAATTAAGCCTAGACCTCAAGATGTGAAAGTGAAAGACCTTAGGCTATTACAACAAGAATAATAACAATGAAGAACAAATATGTTTGCTTGAGTGTATCTTGTTGTGTTGTAGTATTCTCTCTTATAGTGTGCTTCAAATCTTCCTCTATTTATAGGAGATGATTGATACTTGATAGCTCCTCTTGAATCTTATATCTACAAAATAATTGCAATTAAAATCAAGATTATAGCTTAGAAATCAATCCCACAATTTAGGGAAAAGTCATGTCTGCTGTGACAATCAATTTTCTTTGTCAAACTCGAGGCGACGGCCGCGCACAAATAGACATTTGAAAATAAGATACACATTTACACACGGCGACGGCCGATGGGGGGTCCCGACCGTCGACCCTATGCTCGGTCGGTCAAGAAAAACCCAAAAATGAGTCCAGAAGTTCTATTTCCGAAATTGCTCCCGGCACTGAAATTCGACGCCTTGGCGACCATACCGATCTACCACCCTGTTGGCCGGTCAACCAACCTTTTTTCAAAGAAAGCTTATTCACTATTTTTCACAACTTTCAGTACTCTGGATGCCCTATGGGCGAATCGCCTCAAAACAAAAGTGTTGTCCAATTTTATATCGAAAACAAACTTCAAGAAATACTCCGAAAAATAGTAAAAATATTTTAGACCGATCGGGAGTATTAGGACAATATTTTAGAAACATTGTTTTGGTGTAAAAACACATTAACACAAAATCATCAAAAGTGTTGTCCAATTTATATCGAAAATAAACTTGAAGAAATACTCCAAAAAATATTAAAACCATTTTAAATCATTTAGGAGTATTTGGACAACCTTTAAAAACATTGTTTTGGTATAAAAACAAAATCATCAAAATCATGATAAAACCATTTATCAAATGACGCGCTCCTGACGCAAGGCAATAAACGAATCCTTACATAAAATGTCTTTCTTAACAATTGAAGACAAAATTGTTTGGAAGCAAGTTGTGCACCAAGACAAAAAAATTAGACTACTTTTTTACGCTCAACGATGACGATAAAGTCTGTGATGGTTAAGATGCTACTTGAAGGTCGCTGTAGTGTATATGTTATCTAATAGACGATAATTATGCTAAAGGCGCAAATGCACTATTCTAGTTGTAGGGGGTTCATGTAATTTAAGTGATTAAACACTTTGTTTTGATGTGTTCTTGTTTTGGATTATGTAGAATGATTATGCTAATTTTCTCGTATTCCTGGGAGAAAACTTATGAATATTCAACTTTATTGTGGCTCTCATTTGTGTAATGATTTAATGCTCACTAAATTATTAGTTCCTCGCATTTGGTATGAACATTTCTTCATATATAGCCTTAACATTTACAATTCCATTATTTCCTCTTTTAGTTGAGTTTTATGGCCTAATTAGATCTTTACCAATTGAATTATTCGTTAATGTTGAAACAGGAGGATAACTTGAAACATGTTCCTGCTCCAATGAACATACCAGTAACAGCGAACCACGTAGCTTTAGAAGTTCCATTCGAGGATGAGGCGACAGCTGGGTTTTACTATGATCCATAGAAACATGTTGAAATGTACTGGACAATATGTTTGTATTTTGTAATGCTAGTTGCGATGATTGTGTAATTTGACTCTATATCAAGATTCGGTTAGGTAGTTAATGCATATAGAATTTGTACAATATAACTTTTGGTCTCTATATCATTTTTCCGGTCTACATCTTACTTGCACGTTGAAACACTTTTAAAATCCCGGTCATATTGGAACCTCCAACTCAAATGCACAACGTTTTAGACTATTGTTCCTTGACATACCCATGGTATATGGCACCAAAAAACATCTTGTTACTTGTGCAATAAGAAAGTACACTTTCTATTAGTGCAGCGTACTTTTTAGAAATAATGGAATTAAAAATCATATTTAAACTAAGGCCCATGAAAGAAGACAATATAAACACATAATAACATGAAATATATTATAAAACATGGCAACAACAAACATAAATACAGCCGAGTAGTTGTTTCATAATGTAGTGAACAAAACGCCTGTTTGTGAATAACATAACTTGAATAACAGGTTCATAATACTAATACCAAAACACGGGTAGGATTTTAAGGGGAAATAACACTACTACTTAGCATGTAGCCCTTTCTTCTTAGTCATCCAACTCCGTAATCTCTCGAACTGGTCCTGGGCAAGTAGAACCAACGGTTTCAATACTTTTAGCCGGTGATGGTGGGGGCATGCGAGGAAAGTGTGGACGTCTGGTAGGGTTCTTGGCCAATGGCTTGACAGACAGTTTTTTAGAGGACGATTGAGGCAATGGCTGATTCACCAAGGGTTCAGACGAACCAGAATCTGAGTATGGGTACTGCTCCAAAAGATGATACAAATCTCGATCCAAGCTGTTAAATGAACCACAACGCACTTTCGATGGTTCACGAATGGGAGAGGTTTTTGGCAAATTTCCACCATCTGTTTTATCGTTGGGCAAACTGTCATCGGCAATTTCTATGACTTCCTTCTCATCACCTTCGTTAGACGATACATCCACAGCATCAATGTTGTTTGAATTTATATGGCGCGTCATCAGTGTTGAACAATTGGTATAACGCCGGCCATTCAGAATCTCCATAGTATTGGTATGCCAGGCTAAAGTCATCCCACTAGAGTTTGGACATGCAAAAGAACAAAACAGACCAAAATATTAGACAAGATGTCTAAAAAAGTTATAAAGGAAAAATACCCAAGATAACATCAGCCTTTAGGAGTTCTTAAAAAATGCATATGTAAAGAATTAACCTCCACCATTTCGTCCCAAATGCGATCAAGGGCATAGATTCAGTTGCTCACTGGATCATATCTAACTCCATGTTTCCGAATCAGCCATGAGAAAACACGATGTCGCTTAGCAAGCACGTCGCACCGGCCATCAAAGATTTCCAAGTTGAACTCTTTTCCCAACTTTTGTTAACCTCTTTCATGGCAATGGTGATTGCAATTTCGTTGTTTCCATAAGGAGACCAATTTCCGGCTGCATGTTCTCCGAGCAACATCTCAACAAAAATCTTGTCGGCTTTTTCAGCCCATTCAAGATCATAGATATAGTCAGCTTGAATGAGACCGTACATTAGCGCCATTTTACCTTACACTGACTGTGGGTTCGTCGAATTTTAGATGGGTACTTCCTAAACTAAACTCGAGATCGAAATTTTTGGATTTTTCTATGTCTTACAACCGCGATTGTGTTTAAGGGTGTGAATTTATAAAACAAAATAGTGTATTAATGTTGATTTGCCTACTCAACAACCCACCTTTCATTACCCATAACTCGACATGATCACTAATAAATAAGAAATCGATTGTTTTTTTTGAGCCCTTCAAAACAATGATTGATTGTATGTAAAGTTGACATTGAGATAACATCTAGCAACCAAAACGTATTTTGAGGTAATAAATGACAAAATCCTAATGGATTTACTTGTGCAAGAAAGAAAAGAGTGTGGAAATGGTTGTGCTATTAATTGCAAATAGCTCATTCAATGACTATGTAGAAACTCTCTTAACAAGTACTCTCAAGATAGGTTGGAAACACTTAATTAAAATACATAAAATACATATGATTAATATGAGTTGGTAACACTTAATTAAAATACATAAAAGAGGCTGACTTACATATAAATCTAATAGCACCAGATTTTACAAATACAAACCATTTCTAACAAATTAATGACTCTCCAACTTAAGCATGTGATTCAGTCCAAAATGCGACAAGTTCCAAAATAAAGCGTACCATTTTAGATTAACTGTACAACAACCATCCAATTAGTAGAAGGATGATTGTTAGACACCATGACGAAATAGCACACTTTAGAAAGGCGGCGACATTTTTCTTCATGCAGGCTAATTTGTCCTTTGTAGTTTTCAACTTAGCCGCTAAACCCGCAATTATATCGGCGAACGGTCTGCTCAACCGTGGATCAAGCCAAACAAAGTATCCACACTTATTGTCCCGCATTACCAACATGCGATTTAAAGTTATATATACATGTAAAGAAATCATACACATATCAAACTTGCATTAATGTAGTTAATAAGACTTACGCCTCTATTAGGACACGACATGAAACGCCCGCCAGGGTTAGCTTTTTCCGTGAAGTTTGCACTCTCAAAGCAATGCTCAATAATAGCACACGATATTGGTATCCACATTGTTGCTCCGCCCCCGGAAACTTGAATCACGCTGCGAGTAGAAAAGGTTCACCGTTGGAGTTGTTCATCTTATTACTCGTGCCTTTTGAAAAACACAAAAACAAAGATTAAGTCAAATAAATTAATTGAGGAGTAACAATAGAAGAAGTTACGCAATTAAGATCTTCTAGTTGTGAAAAAGCCTGGCTTGATATTCCAAAATAGCGAACCACCACAAATGATTGTTTTTTGAACCATTGCAAACCAAAATCTCTAATTACAACTTCTATGAACCACAAATAGAACCTACCATTTCTATATTAAATATGAGACAAATGAACCCACATAATTCGAATCGGAAAAAGTCATAAAAATTTCGATACTTTGTGGATGTTTAAAAATCGAACAATTATCATGATGGGTTTTAATGCTTTCTATATGCAACAAGTTAGGGAGTTCTACATGGCTCTTCATCCCTCATAATCTTAATTCTAACTCTTTGTCCCAAAAAAAATTAAATTAATTGGGGATGAGTAACAGATGTTACCTTACTATGAAATTCCACAAGATTTTCTGTTGCCCGTCCACTGTTCTTCGCTCCAATGTATGAAAATGGGACTGGGTTTTGGGGGAAGCATGCGGTCCTCTTCCTTCTCGAATTGGAACCCACAATTTTCGAGTTTAGGGTTGTAGAGGGAACAAGAGTAATGGCTGATTATAGGAAGAGTGTTTTTTCGGGTTCTTTAAAACAGAGGGCAAAATGGTATTTTCCATTGTTATCACTTATTATCAATGTTGTCAAACACCAATATTGACCAAATATAAAGGATCAAATAAAAAAAGAATCCAACATCCCAAACAAACAGATCAGTAAAAAGGATAGTGATAAATTATCAAATCATCACATATCGAGTATTACTTATATAATCCCATCAATTTTGCCAAACGAGCCCTATATATATTGGATGACCTTGTTGATACTACTTATCTCCTCATTGGTATGATATTGTCAACTTTGGGCCAGAAATTCTCATGATTTTGTTTTGGGGCTTCACTCAAAAAATCATATACCAAATTGCCAATGGAGACAATGTCTTTTTTAAAAATCCATGACCTTTCTCATTTCTAGCCGATGCGGGAACTTTTTATATATCCTAACATTATATTGAGATCAAATAATCTAAATAACTTTCATTGAATATTTTGTGCATTATTCAATTTTCATACTCAATTATTACTTAGGCTTTATAAAACCTGAATTACTTAGATTACTAAATTATTTTTTAAAATATAACTTAGATATTTTATTTCTAACAATGAAAATAAGATCAAAATTGATCCAGATATTATAAAATTGATTCAGGAAAATAAATACAAGTCAAGAAATGTAAATACGGAGTTAGAGTCAACTTGAGGAGTATTATTAATATGTTATCCTAAAGTTTATCTTCATAAAAGAAAAAGAAAAAAAAAAAGACTTTATTCCAGTAGTATATTTGTATATGAGACTGTGAGGGTAAAATGGTAAAAGCAGTTCACTATTGATAAATCAAAGCATAAGAATCACTTTTGACTTCATCAACCGTAGAAAACGAATACAAAAACACTATTACCGGATGCCCTGTTAAGGTTAAACTTAAAAGGACAAGAATAAGGATTCAACGCCTATAACTCCGTTCTCTTGCTTTCCCTCACAGTGCGTGGCGGCGGCGGACATTGCTGATAAACAAAGGTGTATCCTGATTGGTACGTGATTATGTTATTCGCTTTGAAGTTTTTCTCGATTTCTTTTCATATGTTGAACTCTTTGCAAAGATTCATGATGTTATTGCTATTGAAGTATAACTCTATGGTGTTGACAAATGAGGCAATAATGTTTGAGAGGGGACATTACTTTTGGATCTTAATAAGAAATAATTTGTCTGTCTTTGAAATTGGAACTCTCCGATCTGTACATGCGACGAGCACTCACTGCGCGCTTTTGCGCTTCTTTTAATTCATGGCGCGGTGGTTCAATGAGCGAGTGCCCCCTCCCCAAGTTGTCCTTTTCGTCATTATATATTCCTAAATTCCTCTTCTTTTCGTTTTTCCTTTTTATTTTTTGTTTTCTGTTTTTGGATTTTGTTATTCTGTCTCCATTCTTTCGTTCTGTTTCTTTCTTTGATCCCTTTTTCCCCCTTCATTGTGAATGTTACTGTGAAACTGCTAAAACTTCGTGCTTATGAAGTGAAATTCATAGAGTTTGCTGAAATTCATTAGAATTTACTCAAAATATGTGGATTTTGGGTAATTTTGCTGCATAATTTCTCAAAAGGGTTCATTATGAAACATTCACTGCTGAATTCATGTATTTCTAGTTGGTGGCTTTTGCGGAGAACTGGAATTGTGGATGTAATCATCTGGTTTCATTTTCCTCTATATTCAGTGAAATAAATTAGAACTTCGGTGACATAGTCGAATTTGTTTTACCTGTTCTTCATTGTCTTTTCTATTTGTTTATGTCTTGTGTGTTTTTTTACAATTATGAGATGTTGAAATGAAGGCGTTTTTGCTCATCATATTGATCAGGCACACATCTTTCCTGGCGCCCAAGCCTTAGGGTACTTTTGCACTGAAGCTCCATCGGCATTTCACTTATATTGCTGATTACATTGTTTTTTTGGCATATGTTGTTAAACCTAGAGTAATGGAATGCCCGAATAATAGTTATTACATGCTAATTCAGCAATTTACTTACTTTTTAGCTTCTTTTTTTTTGTGTGGTATGTGTAGGTCTTGTACTCTGAGTTTGTAGATTTATCGCCATGGCCGCAAAGATGCCAACAGCTCGGCTGAGAGTGAGTACTGACACACTCTTTTTACCTTATCTCGAAGCTAGCTTGAGTTTTATTTTCTTTGTTTATACTCTTAATTCTGCTCATATGCGCTTTTTGACGTGGTCAACTTCTGATATCCTGTGACTCATTGTGCAGAGGGAAAGAAGAAGGAAGTGAAAAAAGAAGCAGGCAGTGCAGAGGGAAAGAAGAAGGAAGTGAAAAAAGAAACAGGCCGTGCAGAGGGAAAGAAGAAGGAAGTGAAAAAAGAAACAGGCCTCAGGTCTCTCTTATAAGAAAGATGAAAACTTTGAGAATGGTACTCTGAGGTATGAGTATGACCACATTCTAGTTTAGTTGAATGATACTCCATATATATATTTTTTGGTTATTACAACATACCTGTCTGTGCATGATTTGTGATTCTGGGTGCTCATTTTGGCTAAGAAAACAAAGTGAAACTGGAGGGGGATTTTATTTAATGGAGACAAAAAAAGATCACAGTTTTTTTACGGGAGAAGTTATATGATTCATTCACTTCTCTTATGTTATTTATGCACTAGTGTGACATTTTTGTTGCTACACTTGTAGGTCTGCATCGTTCTTTTGTTTTTTGATATTGTTGGTTCGAACTGTGAACCCAATTAGTCCAAGAGATCTTCATTATTGTTGATTTGCATTCTGTCTAGGTTGTTGTTAATGGGAGATGATAGAATACTATGACATATCAGGCTGTTACATTCTGCGACCATGGGCCATGTCGATTTGGGAGGTCATGCAAGTAAGTATTACATAATCCTCCGTAAAATTTAAATGAAGACAACAGTTGTTTTGACTCATTTTATAAGGTTTTAATGATCAATTGATTTTAAAGGTTTGTAAAATATAATCAGTTATATTGTGTAGAAAGACGCAGTCTTTAATTTTCTCAAAAGAACTTTCGCTTTTGCATAAGACTCTCTTTAACTCCTTCCTTAGGTGTGTGCTACATTTAATTGGTTTTTTCATTATCCAATTTCCCCAAGATTTTTTTAGTGTGAGTCTTCATATGATTCTATCTTGATGGTTATTGATGCATTTGATGTTTTTAGCTTTCTATTTCACTAATATTTGAATGACGGCGCCCTCTTTGGTACAAATTAATGGGCATACATATTACAATTTTAAGAGAATAAAGTTATGGTGCGAGGCAGTACTTTTTCCTTCCCGTGAAATTACTATTCTGTTCCACCTAACATTCATTTAACTTTCTTCTCATTGGATATGATGCTGTTTGCTAATTTATTTGTTGGCAATGTTACTTTACAGACCTTCTTTGATGCTGAAATCAAGAAAATGAAAATAAAAAACTGCTACTTTCCACTGTTTGTATCCTCTGGTGTCCTACAAAAGGAGAAGGATCATATAGAGGGGTTTGCTCCTGAGGTGAGATTACTTTGCTTTTGGCTCTTCTTGTTCATGGACCTGAATTTTGTTCTTGTATTGGTGTACGCTTCTACAATATGTTGGAATGTCAATGACGCCCTGTGCATGAACAGTTTTTAGGTAAATATCTGCTTAGTTGGCCTAGAATTTCCATAACGGTTAAAGTTTACAACAGACTGCCGATACCTTCTGAGTTGCAAGCTTAGTGTTTGCAGCTCATGTTCATTCACAATGTGATTTGGTCAGTTATAACCATTGTTGAATCTTTGCAGGTTGCATGGGTTACTAAGTCAGGAGAATCTGAGTTGAGATGCCTAT